>VIAB01036183.1:15703-26569 GCA_009801035.1 Oophaga pumilio
TGCGACTAACTCGCATCAAACTCGCTAGTGTGACGCCTGCCTAACTCAACAGTTCTTTATACATCCCCACCCAGTTACCCTCGTCTGCCCTTTATACTCATGTAGGCTCACACAGTGGTGCTACATCTTTGTTTCATATTCCTAATCCTAACTAAATTATGGGGAATTTGAGTATTTCATTGTCATGGTCATTCCACCATTTCATTTAGATTGTAAGCTTTTATAGAGAGGCACACATCTTCTCCAAAATCACAAAAATGCATGGAATTGTATTCATTTGTCCCCCATTTATTCATTTATTTAAGGAATGCGTCAGACTGTAAAGAAAAAGTCCGATCTTTGGAGGAGTTGGATGTCTGCTCGTTCAAGTTCAGTTTCTCTAAAGCAAAGAGTGAGATTAAGATGCAGGGCAGCCGCATGCTCTGTGATGTGCTCCTTGATCAGGCTGTGCTGCCTGGAGTTGGTAACATTATTAAAAATGAAGCACTTTTTGACAGTGGCCTTCATCCAGCCTTTCAGGTAAATTGTGTTCTTCTCCGCTTCTGGCCTGTGGTTTAATTACATTGTGTTCACAATTATTACACAAGTGAGTATTTTGACCATATTCTCATTTTTATGCAAATTTTCCAACTCCAAACTGTATAAATGTAAATGCTTATTGGGTGACGCAGATTAGGTGATGCGCAATTGTGTAGGCAGGGTGTAGGGAGGGTGTTGCAAAAGGATATCAACCTTTTTTTTTTTTTTTTTTTTTTTTTTTTTTTAAATCAAGGTGTGCAGAATTTTGAGGCAGCTTCTTTTCCTCTGGCAAATAGGACAAAAGAGATTTAACCGACTCTCAAAAGTAAAAATTAAGTCTTTACACAGATGCAGCACTCTTGTAATTAAGATATTGGGGCGTAATCACAGAACCATCAAATGTTTTGTTGCAAATTGTCAACAGCGTTACAAAATAAGTGTTGAGAAATTAAGCGCACATTAACTGCTAAAGATTTGAGAAGAATCAAATGTGAAGCGAGCAGGAAACCATTATCCTCCAGTGCTGTAAAAGGTGTTCAGTGCTCAAAGACCTGGCCTAGGTAAGGAAGGCTCAAACCCGACCGCCACTAAACATAACACAGAAGTTGAAATTTCAAGAGTGGGAAAAGAAATCTCAAAACAGATTTTTCGAAAGGTTTTATGGACTGATGAGATGACACTCTTAATGGATCAGATGATGAGCCGGTGGCTGGATCAGTAACGGGCATAGACCTCCACATCGACTTAGAAGGTCAAAGTGCCAACAAGGTGGAGGTGTGGTACTGCTATGGGCTGGTGCTATTAAAAATGAGCTAATTGAAAGATGGACTCAAAATCAAATCCCAAACCTACTGACCGTTTTTAGAAGACACTTTCTTCAAGCCGTGGTGCAGGAATAAGTCTGCATCTTTCAAGGAAACCATGACTTTAATGCAGGACAATGCTCCATCACATTCACTGTAGTGCTCTACTGCTTCGCTGCCATTAAAGACCTTAAAAATGAAAGAATAATGACATGGCCCATTCCTCACCTGTTCTGAACCCCACTGGGTCACCTCTCTAGTGTATGGGGGTTGTGGTTGGTGCTGCCCAAAGAGTTGATTGTCAGCACATTAAGAAACTGACGGATGCCATGGATAGACAGCTTATAGCTGTTATTGAAAAAAAGGGTGCCTATAATGGACACATATATATTTTTTAAATGTACACTGACTAACGAAAAGGTAACAATGTTTTGAACTTTTGACTTTCAGGCTCCATATCTTACCATCCACTTCTGCTATGAACGTGAGACTAACATCATTTTATAGACCATTATCTTGGCTATTTCCTACATAAATTTTACTTGCAACTATGCAGCATATGATTAGTTATGTAGATTTTTGTCATGTCACTGCGTTTGTTACTGGTTTGCTCTTGGTGGGGAAAAAATGTTTTACTTCCTGTATACTACAAAATAGTGTCGGTTCTCACATTCTCTAATAGCTTAGTGCGTTATTAGATTGATTCCCAAGCAAAAGCAATCAAGGAGCAGCCTTGAAGATTTCCCATAAAAGAGAGACCGTATCATCCAGCTCATCGATAGTGGTCTCTTGTCCAAGAAAATTGCCAAACTGAATCAAGTGAGTGCCGTGACAGTGGGAAGAATACGAAATGAAAGTCATCCATCCATTCTTTTAAAACCTAAGAGGTGGATATCCAGGCAAAATATTGGAGTCAACAAGTCTGCTCATCACAACATCAATCAGTTCTGATGTGACAAACACGAAAGTGGAGGTGGCTCATATGCTTCATAATAGTGAGATCACAGATATCCCTGCTAACACCGTGCAATGCATTTGAAGGAACTGTCAAGTTTGGTGGAGGAAGCCTGATGATATGAGGTTGTTTAACAGCCAAAGAAGTTGGATAATTGACCAGGATCGATGGTGGTCTCAATGCTGAGCTATATGTAAGTATCCTACAAGACAAATTACTTAATACACTCGAGTACTATGGGTGTGAAAAGTTCAACATAGTGTTCCAGCAGGACAATAAGCCGAAGCATATGTCGAGATAGGCAAAGAGATGGTTGAAATAATGAAGCCTAGGTGCCGGATTGGCCCTCACAGTCCCCAGAACTCAACCCAATCAAACATTTGTAGGTAGAGTTGAAGAAAAAGCTGTATACATACCCAAGTGAGTCGACCAGTGTGCACCAACTTTGGGAACATGTAGAAGATACCTGGCATCAGATTTCGGTCAAGACATGTTTGAATGTGATTAAGAGCATGTCCAGAAGGATTCAGGCAGTGCTAAAGCCAAAGGTAGATTTAAAAAATGCTGACAAAATAATAAAAATTATAACTTTAGATTTTAGGAGCAAAACAGTAACAATGCAAGAATCTGCATAACTAATCATATGCTAAATAGTTCCAAGTAAAACTTATGTATGAGATATACAATATGATTGTCTATAAAATAATTGTAGTCTCACGTTTGAAAGATAATCAAAGCCTACTAGGGGTACACTCAATCTATGTAGGGGTAAGCAGGATCAGATATAGATAAAATGCTCTGTATTTTTTGGACTATAAAACGCACCGAACCATAAGACGCATAAGTTCTTAGAGGAGGAAATTAGGAAAACAATTTGAAGCAAACAATGTCGTCAATTCTGTACTGATAGGCCCGGCCCCCCTGTCCCTATCTGGGTATGATTGTCCCCCATCAGAAAAACAAAAAAAAAACATACTTACCTTCCCTGCGCGCCCTCGCAGCGTCTTGTTCCAATGCCAGCAGCTGCTTTATGCTTGTAAGCTGCGAATGGCAGGGACGTCATGCTTCTTACAAGCTGAGGACAGCTGCCGGAATACTTGCCGCTCTCTACGTCGGGACTATGTGCATTGAGAGCAGTAAGTATTCATTGCTCTTTAATAGCAAGCACTGTGTTAGCCGCAGCATTCCTTCAGTTGCCGGGCTTTCACGTGTGCCACTACTAAAGGGAATGAATATTCACTGCATTCCATGCCTATGGGAGTGGAGAACAGTGAATATTCATTGCCTTAAGTAGCGGGCACAGGAGAGGGCTAACAGCGTGACCACTATTAAAAAGAAACAAATATTTACCGCCATCCATGCCCATGGGGTTGGAATGCAGTGAATATTCATTTATCTTTAGCAACGGGCACAGGAGTTAGCCACAGCCACCGGCTCCTGCCTCCTGTGACCTGCTGCCCCAACTCCCCACCACAGCCATAGCAGGTACATTCAAACTATAAGACTCGCTTCCCCCCCCATCTTCCTCCACATTTTTGGAGGAATAAAGTGCGTCTAATAGTCCGAAAAATACAGTAACTTTTAAAATTCAAGATTACAATATGGGTAGCCAATACCTTGCTCTGAATTATACAGACATTATAATGATATAGTGTTAGTGCTCAACTAAAAAATGATTGGATCTTGCCATTAGAAGTTTTCGATCAGCAAAAACATCATGCAAGAGGGAGAAAAGGGAAATAAAGTCAGGTAAAACTAAATTGCTTGTCTTGCCCAATGCAATAACTCCTGTCTTGACAAGGACAGTGATCGTGTGACCTATCCCTCTAAATATGTCCTTGTACAAACCCTCCATACACTGCTCAAAAAAATAAAGGGAACACTAAAATACCACATCCTGAATAGCTCTGAATGAAATATTACAGTTGCAAATCTTTAATCATGACTTAGGGGAATGTGTTGCTAACAATAAAACATACAAATAATGAATGTAAACCAACATTAATATCCTATGGAGGTCTGGATTTGGAATGATACTCAAAATCAAAGTGGAAAATCAAACTACAAGCTGAGCCCACTTCAGTGGAAATGCCTCAAGACAAGGAAATGATGCTCAGTAGTGTGTGGCCTCCACGTGCCTGTATGACCTCCCTACAACGCCCAAATGCCTGGGCATGCTACTGAGGAGATGGCAGATGTTCTTCTGAGGGATCTCCCAGACCTGGATTAAGGCATCAGTCAACTCCTGGACCGTCTGTGGTGCAACATGGCGGTGAATGGAATGAAACATGATGTCCCAGATGTGCTCGACTGGATTCAGGTCTGGGGAATGGGTAGGCCAGTCCATAGCACCATTCCTTCATCATGCAGGAACTGCTGACACATTTCACCCACATGAGGCCTAGCATTGTCATGCATCAGAAGTAACCCAGGGCCAACTGCACCCGCATATAGTCTCACAGTGGGTCTGAGGATCTCATCCTGGTACCAAATGGCAGTCAGAGTACCTCTGGCTAGCACATGGCTGTGCGGCCTTACAAAGAAATACCCCACAATTACTGACCCACTGCCAAACCGGTCATGCTGGAGGATTTTGCAGCCTGCAAAACGTTCACGGCGTCTACAGACACTGTCACATGTGCTCAGTGTGAACCTGCTCTCATCCGTTCGCACAGGGTGCTAATGACGAATATGCCAATCTTGGCGTTCTCTAGCAAATGCCAATCGCCTTGCACGGTGTTGGACTGTAAGCGCAAAACCCACTTGTGGATGTCGTGCCCTCATACCACCCTCATGAAGTCTGTTTGTGTTGCTTCATAACTGGACAGGTTGAATTCACAGAAGAATCATTGGGTTGTTTAAGTGTTCCCTTTACCTTTTTGAGCAGTGTATTTTAGCTATGTGATCCTGCTTACCCCTAGTCTCACTTTTGAAGCACTATTGGATGTGGTGAGACATGGAGCCTGAAAGACAAAAGTTCAAAACCTTGTTTCCCTTTTTCTTGCCCAGTGTATTTTGATAATTTTGACTTTTTATTATAAATCTCATTTTTATTAGATACAAATAAACGACTGACATGGGAAAATTTACATTTTTCATTTAATTGCATAATAATTCTGCACACATAGGTATTCTCCTAAGAGAGACAAAACCTCATTTTTACTTTCTTAAATATTCAGGTTTATTAACCTTTTGTATTGACCGACAGCACTGTAGTTGTTCAATAATAAAAATTAATCATCAAATACAGATTGGCTAATAATTCTGCACACAGTGTATTTAAACTGTTTAATTGGAATAACCTTTTTCAGTTGGAGATTAAATAACTGCGGATGGGTTAAATAAAGGTTAATCTTACAATTGTGATCTAGTATGTTGGAACAAATTTTTTTTTCTCATTTCCAGGTTAATAGTGTTGGGATATTAAAAAAAAAAAAATCTCTCCTTTTGTGTCCTACATCATAGGCTGGTCTACTAACTGACAAGCAAGTGAGCCATCTGGTCAAAATGACACGGGACTTCACATTACTCTTCTATAAGGTAGTTATTGGGGTATATTCAGTGGTGGCCATTTAGGCTGTGGCTACATGTGTTTATTTTTTTGTAGAGCTACTTTCAGCTGCAATCCACATGTGCTCGTCTATTTCTCTGGATTTCAGGTCTTGGTTCAATCAGGAAAAATATATCTTGTCTTTTGCAGTGTAGAAAGAATGGTTCTGCGGTCTACCAACATTACAGGGTGTACAAAAAACCTGTCTGTAGCAAGTGTGGGACGAAAATTACTGTGTGTCGTCTGGGAGAAGGCAACAGAATGACATACTTTTGCTCAAACTGCCAACAGGATAAACCTGAACAGGATGATTTAAGGTACAGAACAGACCTTCTCCACTGTTGTAACCATCAAGATTGATTTAGAAGGGAAATTTATTGGTCCAAAATAGGCTGAAAACACATTTCCAAAACGATTTTCTGACATTTGATACACATACACTACTATATAATTGTCTAATTCTGTCTGTAACAGAAATCCCGCGTCGCTGATTGGTCTGCTCAGCTGCCTCTGGATTGGATGTGGGTGTTACTGGGGGAGTGGTGCAGGCACGCCCCTTGGATACCCGACCGCGGCCTTAGCAGCGTCACAGATCCTGTGTTAGAGAGCAAATGGAGGGGAAAATAATTATTGCGGCGTGATGGCACGATGTGTGTGGGCGGCGGTGGGTGCTGACGCAGGCTCTGCGTAGTTCACTCATGTTTACTAAACAAGTTGAGTCAGTCACAGTGTGATGTAGTTCAGTCACGTTTACTGGACAAGTTCTCTACCACAGTGCGACATAGTTCACTCACGTTTACTGAACACGTTCTGTCAGTTACAGTGTGATGTAGTTCAGTCACGTTTACTGGACAAGTTCTCTGTCACAGTGCGACATAGTTCACTCACGTTTACTGAACACGTTCTGTCAGTCACAGTGTGATGTAGTTCAGTCACGTTTACTGGACAAGTTCTCAGTCACAGTGCGACATGGTTCACTCACGTTTACTGAACACGTTCTGTCAGTCACAGTGTGATGTACTTCTGTCACGTTTACTGAATACTTTCATAATGTATATATTTTACCCTGAAAATCCTGTGTATTCATTGCATTATTCTTAAATCTTCATAAATAAACTACTTACATATTCTAGAATACCCGATGCGTTAGAATCGGGCCACCATCTAGTAAATAATATTACTCTTGGACAGTAATTCCATATTGGTGATTTTTACCACCATCCTCATACAGACATGGTAAATGCCACAGCAAAATTACAGGGTTTATAGCTTTTATTTTTAGAACTGGTTGAAATGGTTTGTAACACGTATAATGGTTATCTGACCATAGGACCCCACTGATCCAGAGATCCATACGTACAAAACCTCAGATAAAAACAAAATGCGCAAATACCCTGCAGTAAATAAATAGCAATAGTACATGAAAATAACATGGGGTTCTTAGTTAACATAATTTTGTTTAAAAAATAAAAAAAATGTAAAAGCCATCTCGCCGTGTCTAGATGACCCTATTCGGTACGGTCCTAACCTCTAGTATTAAAACCTTACCATATGTCAAATGACGTAAATATGAACGGCCAAGCAGGACCGAGACCCCGACTAATGGACACCCAGCCATGGGAAGCTATGTAATATCTAGCTCAAAGGAAAGGGAGTCCATGCAAAAACCTAAAGAGATGAACTGGAAAATAAGTTGGTATGCATGCAACAGGCAGACGCATGTTCATACTGACCACTAAAGAGACACAAACTAACATAAACCAAAATGAGCAAATGCCCTGCTGTAAATAAATATCAAAAGTGCCTATTTAGGCTGCACACTCCGGCTGGCAGGACCTGTGGGCTCAGGTCATGTGACCCTGATGAGGACATCAGGTCCTTCTGCACTTCTATGTTGGTGCCTACTTATGATTGGACAGTGTCAAAGGTGGCAGAAGTACACGCCCCCAGTGAAAACTAGAACAACACCCCCTTGGTCTTAACTACAGTTAAATTACTAGGTGCCAAATATTTCCTAATATCTTTGCAGTAGTCAAAATAAAAAAAAAGTTTTACTCTGCCCTTAAGACAATGTTACATTGTATGTCCAGTTCAATATGAATCATTTGATGGACGGTGCTCAGACTTTCTAGTGAGAGAGTTCAGAATGTTCAGATAAATGGATGTATTCATAATTTGGAAAGTGAACACATACTTTAGTACTTATGTTGTGTGTTTTTTCTTAATTTTTTAAAAATTTTCTTCTACTTTTGTCCATTTTTCCTGGCTAAAAGGGAAGAAGATTGGGCGTGTGAAGTTTGCACTCTCATTAATAAACCATCAGACAACAATTGTGATGCCTGCCTTACTCCGAGGCCAGAAGGTGTGTAGGTCTTATTGTGTACAGAATGCTTTTTTTTCTGCTTTGCCCCTTCCGAACATCAATTAAATAAGACTTTTAGAAAATTAACTAAAAAATCCACCTCTAGTATCTTCACTTATTGGGAAAATAAGTGCCTTGTTATCCCCGTTGCTCAGTTGAATACCTCTTCAAGAGGAAAGATGAGAAATTGCTGGCATCTATGGGGCTGCCGCACTGTAGTGTATGGGCGTTGCAGGAATCAGTGGGGAGTGTAGTGGATGGAAGTTCTTGTAACGGTTGTAGACTTAATTAACACTTGATGTTCCTCCTCCTTTTGGGTGGCAGAGACTTTTTCTCCTGATAAATGGTGGTCGTGGAGGTGGGAGCTTTTTCCTAGAAGACATTTTATGGTATAGTCTACAAATATACAATAAATGTTCGTTGCAGTACCCTTTTAACAATTTCAATGACAATGATTGATATATAGTTAAAGCACACAGGAGATAGAATAAAGGTCTGATTTCTAGTTTCCCCACAGTTCGCAAGAACAGTGGCCTAAGTCCCCTTTGTGAATGGAGCGGTAATGATCATGTTATGTATTGGTTGGACAGGCTCACTATTGCTTCTTTCACATGCCTCTTTGGACCTCCCCACCTTTTAACCTCCCTATTCAAAGGATTTCTTCAGTCGGACCCTCGTTGATCATATATTATGTATCCTGTGGATGGGTGATTATTGTTTGTTTATGGGACAACCCCTTTGATAGTTGACAAATCAAAATAATTATTGGCATAAGGTTTACATTTGGCATATAAATTACAGTTGGCAAGAGGAAATAGCAGTCTCCTTTTAATCCCTTCATGACATTTGAAGTAAGTTTGTCATGGTCGGGAAGGGGTTCCTGAAAAATGACCTACATTTACATCATGAGGGCACAGGAACAGGACCCTCACGATCGCCAAAGTGAGCTTGGTTTAAGCGAAAGCTAAGCTACGGCTGTCACAGCCAGAAGCGGTGTCAGCACCGGCCCAGGTCATTTAATCCCTCAAATGTTGTGATCAGTCGAGATCGCAACACTTAGAAGGTTGGGAGAGTGAGGGGGCTTCCTCTCTGTTACATTCGGCGCCCCCCGTGATATCGCAAGGGCTCTATCATTGATGTGACGGTCTACCAGCTACTGTAGCCTGTTTGGATCATACCAGGAGCATGGTCTAAGGGGCTTCTGTCTGTGTAACACTGACAGGTTTAATGCATTTCAATGCATTATACCAGCGATCAAGGTAATAAATTAAAAATAGTTGTAAAAATATTTGTAAAAAATATCACAAAATAAAAAAAAAAAACAAAGTACATATATGTTAAAAAAATAAACCAAAAAAGTACACATTTGGCATCACTGCATCCAAAACGACTTAATCTTATAACACTGTCACACTTTTAACCTCTTCAGTTAACACCATAAAAAAAAGAGCAAAAAACCCTTCTTTTTCATCATATTGCCAGAAAAGTGGAATAAAACACAATCAAAAAGTCGAATGTAAATAAAAATGGTATTGCGGTATCTTGTACCGCAAACATCAAGTCACCATACTGCTCTATTATTGAATAAATAAGTTATAGTTCTGAAAATAGAGCTATGCAAAAACAATTCTTTTTTCTATGAAAGTTTGTGTAAAAAGCGCCAAAACATTAAAAAAATATATATAAATGTGGAATATCTGTAATCGTACTGAACCGAAAAATAAAGTTGTCTAATCAATTTTACCACATGGGAACGGCGTCTTTTAGTGTGTGACAACAACTAAACATAAACTATATAAATCTGGTTTTGCTGTGATTGCATCAACCCAAAGAATAAAGTTGTCTAAATCACTTATACCGCACGAGGAATGGCGTAAAAAATTAAACCAATTCTTCATCTGCTGTTGCTGAGTTCATTCTGCCTCCCAAAAGATCGCAGTGAGGCTCGGCTCACATTGATCCTGCAATCTACGCTGAACCCTTACACCAGGGTTTCCATGTTAATCTCTGAAATATGTGATTCAGATGGAACCCCCTATGGAAAATTTCATATGAGGCAGATGGAGGCACTGTCAAAGCAGTCTGACCTATGATCCAGCAGTATCCACCTTTTTAACTGCATAAAAGTGTGATCGACCAGTTTTGGAGACTTCTGAAAAGAACACTGCTAAACAGGAGACAGACTAACTCTGTTGCCTCATTATACTGAATTGATCTTTTGGGGTTTCATCTGAATCACATCATTCGGAAATTTAGATGGAAACTCTAATATAAGTGCTCAGCGTAGACCACAGGATAAATGTGACCAAAAATGTTATTGTAAAATGTTCCCAATAAAAGCTTCAATTTAAACTACAAAAAAGCAAGTCCCTACTCAGCTCCGTTATCGATAAATGGAAATATAGGTGTTTATACGTTACTGGTAGTACAAAGTATCTGGAAAAGCGCTATGGATCCTCCCTTCCCAAAAGAAATCCAGTTACTTCTGCGCTCCCACATCCAAATGTCCCTCTTCCTTCTGAGCCAAATGTTTGGCATTTCTGTAGTGATAAAAGCCCGCCTAATTTACAGGTTGCGTATCTCCAGAAGCACAAACTGGGCATAATGCACTGGGCACTACAGTGGCAGATTTGCAATTTCAGCAGCAGATTGGAAGGAAGAGAGACACACTAGTCAT
>VIAB01036184.1:0-18493 GCA_009801035.1 Oophaga pumilio
GATCATGTTTGATCACGGTGTGCAAGGGGTTAATGTGCCGGGAGGCTACATGATATATAGGTGTATACTTTTTTTGCGTGAATGTTTTTTCCGAGAAAACCTCTTAAGCTTCAACCAACCACTGATCAGTACTTAAATACGTAGACAAACCTGACAAACCACAAGGGCAGGAATCTTGTAAGGGCAGGAGTTTTGGGGTGCCAGGTTCAGTACCATAATAGGGACTGATAGGGATGTTACCTGGACCACTACTCCGCTGTGATTAAGGAAAACCAGCAATTGGTGAGACTGCTGCTTTTTTATACAGCTTTATGATTGAATGTGATCAATTTATGTATTAGGCTCTATGGAAGTGTTATGAAGCAAATGAGATATTTATTGACTCACAAAAATGCCATGAAATACTGTACCGAAAGCACTAAAAATTATTTTTCCTCCTTTGTATTGAATAGGGGGTAAATAGTTCAGTAATTGATCCCAGACAGGGAACAGAAATAAGTCTTTTTATTGATATTTGTGCACTGGTGTATTGGCTCACTTAAAAATTTTGAGGTGATAACCTATTTAAAAACTAACAAGTATGTTTAAAACCATGTAAAATATTTGCTATATTTTCTATTTTCCGGTTGTGTGATATAGATAGTGGAGGGAGACTGCTGCCATTTTCTTCTCCCGCTATATACCATATGTGACTTGTAGAAGTCAGAAATAAATGTATTAGTCCATGCATGAGTGGTAGACTCTGAAACAGTCTTTCATAGACGGACCAAGTTTGTCAGGGCAGGTGTCACACTGGTAAGTGCTGTCCGTGAGTATCCCCCTTCTGTAACACTTTTTGCAACCTTCCTCTATTTCAAATTTGAAGGACATCACTGGGGAAAAGTTGCCCTGGTACAAAACAGGCACCTTCAGTTCTGCAAGCACTGGGGCCATCTGCTTACCAACTGCAACATATTAGGGCCTTCATCACCACTTCCTGGAACTGAAGGAAGGTCCCTGTGTGTCTGCATATCGTGATAGCGCGTAAGAGTTGTACATTGCCATCTATACGAAGTACACAGCCAGCTTCTTGAACCACATCTTGGCTTTTCGCTCGGCACTGTACAGCTGGAGAACTTGATCACAGAGATCAACTCTCCTCATGATCTTGTTGTACCCCAGTACACTAGTTTGTGCCATGTGTAAAGGGGTGCTGCTGCCATCATCATGTATGGTGATGAAGAAAAAGACATCCCTCTTGTCCTTGTACTAGGCCAAAAGTAAGTTGTTGCTACATTGGGCTCTTCTCTCGCCCTTTTTGTGCAGCTGCCCAATTAGCGACTGATTTTTGCGGACAGTACAGCAGGCTGCAGTAGCTCATGCAGAGAGAGACTAGTAGAGTGTGATGCTGGTATAAAAGTTATCTAAATAGAGGTGATCAGCTTGATCCAGCAGTGGGTGCACTAAATCCCACTCATTCCCAGATAAGGCTACTTTCACACTTGCGTTTTTTTGCGCAGGGCATCTTGCGCTATTGGACGCATGCGCAATGTTCCCCTATCTTCAACATGGCGGGCGCAGGGTCTAGCACTTGCACGCGTTCATGTGCGTTTGTCGTGCGCTGCGCATTTTCCCGGTGTGCGCCCATACACGCTAGACGCTACATGTTGCATTTTTTTTTCGGTCAACCGCTTTAAAAAAACGCGTGCGCACGTGTGCGCATGTTATGCGCAAAAAATAACATTGCAGTCTATGGGGGATCTGGCGTGCGCATGGCTTTCCGCTCGTCAGCGCTTTTGCACGCACGCAATTTTTCTGTAAATGATGGAGCCAGAGATGATGGAGACAGATGATAGACCCAAAGATGATAGAGACAGATGATAGATGATAGAGACAGATGATAGAAATGTGACACATACACAACGCATGCGCCAAAAAAAAACGCAAACGCATGCAAAAACGCATGAAATCGCAGACAAAAGCTGCGTTTTTTTGTCGAAATGCGCATGCTGATGCGACTAAATATCGCAGCGTTTACAAGCGTTTGCATGCGTTTTTTTAATGCGCTTCATGTGCGCTCGAAACGCAGCGCAAAAAAACGCAAGTGTGAAAGTAGCCTAAGGGGGCATTCAGGTGTCCTTCCCTTCATAAACCCTAAACTTGTGTGTGTACCCTGAGGTACGCTCACACAATTGGACAGCTTAACTCCTTACCTGGCCCTCTAAATGGGCAGGTAATGGTATTGCTTGAATTTGAGCCTCCCCTTGAAATGTATTAGAGATTCATCCATGCACATGTCCTTTTGAGGAACATCCATCTAGGCAAACTTTTAGCTGATAACCAGTGAAACTTTGAAAAGTCGGTCAAAGATGGGGTAATCTCAGAAAAGGGCATTGTGCATTATCACTGTAATGCAAAAATTTGTGTATGGCCTCAAAGCGTGTGTGAGGCATAGCCATGCAGAACAGTGGATTGTTACACAAAAACAGTAATTAGACCTACCGGTAATGGTATTTCCAGGAACCCATCCTGACAGCACCATGGAGGACGTCCTTATCCTAACTGGGACAGGAAAAAAAAAAAAAAAAGATGTTAAAAGGACCCTCCCATCTCCACCCCTCAGTGTCTTTTCAAAGTACCACATTGGGATGGATGCAACATAAATTTATTAGTTATTCTTTATACAAACATTACTTCACATTAGTATAGAATTATTCACAGAAAAGAGGGAACTAGTAGTGCTGTCAGGATGGGTTCCTGGAAATACAATCACCACTAAGTCTAATTAATGTTTTCCAGTTTACCAATCCTGACAGCACCATGAAGAATACCAAAGTATGATGATCTAGGGTGGGACCACTGCATGAAGAACCTTCCTACCAAAGGCCAGTTGCCCTGAGACTGCATCTAGCTTATGTCTCGAGAAAGTATAAAATGCGACCATGTAGCGGCTGTACATATCTGATCCACATTCTCTGCCCATGAAGTAGTTATGGCCCTGGTTGAATGAGTCTCCGGGAGAGATCTTCCTTCAGTCACGTAGGCTAGATCAATTTGATCCACTTAGCTATTAATTGTGCATTTTGCCGCCTTCTTACCCGTTTGATCCCGCATATCGCACAAACAAGTTTGTGTCCTGTCTCCAACCCCTAGTTGCCGCTAGGTATTGGAGAACTGTCTCACGGACGTCTAGGCAATGAAAGGACTGTTCCTTCCTGTTCCTAAGGTGCCGGCAGAAGGACTGGAGAACAACTTCCAGGGTCATGTTCAGGGTTAATACCACTTTGAGGAGGATCGCTGGGTCAAGCCTCAAGACCAGTCGGTCTTCCAACATTTGTAAATACAGGTCTTGAATAGATAGGGCTTGTAATTCCCTTATTCTTTTGGCAGATGTGATTGCTACCCGGAAAGCAGTTTTAAATGAGAGCCTACTAATGTCCATATCATTTGCTGGTTCGTATAGTTGTTTAGAAAGTGTGTTTAGCACTAGTTTCAGGTCCCAAGGTGGGACAGACTTCCTCACAGGCGGCTTCAGCCTCTGTATAGCTGTAGAGAACTTAGCTATCCAGGGGTGGGTAGTTAGGAGAGAGTTGAAAAATATGCTAAGGCCCGAGATCTGTACCCTAAGAGTACTTAGTCCAAAACCCTTATTGAAACCTCAGAGTAGAGACAGCGCTTCACAGGTTGTATGATCGAAACGTTGCCAAAGGCAGAATAAAGGAGATGTAAAATCCACCAACCTGTGGCGCTGTGTCTCTACTCTGTGATGTTTGAACGTATTCCAAGAGAGACTCCTTGGACCTGAGGTGCGCTCCTATTGTGGGTAAAGTTAATCCTATGATGCGATGAGGTGCTGTGGACTTATTTTCCTTATTGAAGCATGTCTGCAGGAAATCAAGGATCTTGGGGGATGTCCGGGAGGGATGTATCTACCAACGATTCCCTGCAGGAAATGCAGAAGCGCTTCCAGATTTTATTATGTATAGCAGAGGTTACTGGTTTTCTGCTTGCCTGAAGGGTAGCTATTATGTAGTCTGACAATCCCATTGACTTCAGGAACTGCTTCTCAGGATCCATGCTGAGAGTTGAAGACTGTCTGGATTGTGGTGGAGAACCTTCAAGGTGCTAGGCCTAAGGCCTTTATTGAATCCCATTTGCAGGAAGTCTAGGATCTTAGGAATGTCAGTGACACTTGCTATGAATTTGAACCTGCCACCCTCCAAACAGAACCTCTTCCAAATTTTTAGGTAAATTGCCGATGTAACCGGTTTCCTGCTGGCCTGGATAGTGGCTATGACCTGATCTGACAGACCCCTGGATCTCAGAATGTCCCCCTCAGGATCCAGGCTAAAAGATGAAGCCTTTCTGGATTCTGGTGTTAGATTGGACCCTGGTGGATAATTGTCTCTCCTCAGAGGAAGCTCATCTGGATTCTCTACCGCCAGAGTCCCTAACCGAGGGCACCAACTTCTCTTTGGCTAGTATGGAACAATCATCATTGCCAGATCTTCCATGATTTTCCCGAGAACGGCTGGAATGAGTGCCAAAGTTGGAAACGCATATGAGAGTGGTTCGTCCCATTTCTGACTGAGAGCATCTACTTTTTCTGCTACATCTGCAGGGTTTAAAGAGTAGAACCTGGGTACCTTCGAGTTCTTTCTTGTTGTGTATAAGTCTATCTAGAGTGTCCCCCAGCGACAACAAAGGTCTTGGAATATCTCCTGATTCAGCTCCCACTCGGTCGGGCAGATACTTTGTCTGCTCAGGTAGTCTGCTACTGTATTTTGGGAACCCACCAGATGAACTGCTGATATGGAGAGGAAGGTGCCTTCTGCCCAGAAGAATATTCTGATTGCCAGGTCTTGTAATGCCTGATGTCTTGGACTCCTTGATGCTTCAGGAACGAGACCGCTGTAACATTGTCTGATAGTATTCTAACATGCTGGTTTTTCAGTCTTATCCGGTTCCGCCTTAGGGCCTCCCATATTGCGTACAGCTCTCTGAAGTTTGAGGATCTTTTGCTGATGTCCGCCGGATATCTGCCTTGAAAAATTCTCCCTTCTAGATGGGCTCCCCAACACCACTTAATGGCGTCCGTCATGATTATCATGTGAGGTTAAGAGGTCCATAGTACTCCCACTTGCAGATTCTTCAGTTGAATCCACCAGAGAAGTGCCTTCTTGACTTTCGGGGATAGCCTCATCGTCCTGTCTAACGAGGCTTGGTGACGGTCCCATTTTGATAGGATGTCTCTTTGCAGTGGTCTTGAATGGAACTGTGCCCACCTGACACAGGGGATGCAAGCTGTCATCCGACCCAGTACCTTCATCGCTGACCTTATGATGATGCGGTGGTTCAGTAGTTCTCTGACACTGCCCGGTAGAGACTCCTGCATCTCTTGAGAAAAAAGGACATTCTGCGTTTGGAGTCTAGAAGTACCCCTAGGAAAACCTTCCTGTATTCTGGTACCAGGTCTGATTTCTGCCAGTGTATGACCCATCCAAGGAATTCCATCACCGAGATTGTCCGGTCAAAACTTCCGCTGATCTTGCTACTAGGAGAAAGCCATCCAGATATGGTATAATCACGATTCCTTGGACCCTTAGGTAGGTCACTACCTCTGATACTAGTTTTGTGAATATTAGGGGAGCCGATGCCAGGTAGAATAGGAGGCACTGGAATTGGAAGTGGCAGATCCGGTTTGACAGCCTTACCGCAAATCTTAATCTCTGGGAATCTGGATGAACCGGGACCTGGTAATAGGCACTACTCAAATCGAGAGTGCACATTACTAAGTCCCTGCCTATACGACGGATTGTTGACCGAATTGACTCCATCCTGAACGGCTTGTACCTGACCCAGGAGTTTAGATGTTTTAGATTTAGGCTAAGTGCACACGTCAGGAATATTCGCGGTTTTTTCGCGTTTTTTTGCGCAGAACGCAAAAAAAAAACACAAGCATTAAACATCCTATTCATTTAAATGGATTCCGCAATTTTTGTGCACATGCAGCGTATTTTTCCGCGAAAAAAACGCTTCGCGGAAAAAAAAGCAACATGTTCATTAATTTTGCGTAATCGCGGCAATTCCACCGCCATAGGAATGCATTGAACCGCTTCCTTTTCGCATGCCCACCATGCGCAATGTAAGCGGTTCATGTACGGATGGTCCCCAGGGCCTGGAGGAGAGTAGACTCTCCTCCAGGCCCTGGGTACCATATCCCTGGTAAAACAATGATTAAAATAAAAAATTATATTCTCACCTTCCGGCGGCCCCCGCAGCCTTCCCGCCTCTCAGCGACGCTCCCGGCCAATCCCGTTCCCAGTAATACATTGCGAGAATCACCCCAGATGACGTAGCGGTCTCGCGTGATGCTACGTCATCGGAGTCATTGTCGCAAAGGAAGCCAGAAAACAGGATTGGCCGGAAGCGTTGCTGAGAGGCGGGAAGGCTGCGGGGCCGCCGGAAGGTGAGAATAGCACGATTTATTATTTTTTTTTATTATTTTTAACATTCGATTTTTTTTCCTACTGGTGCGGCATAGGCGGCATCAATAGTAAAAAGTTGGTCACACGTGTCAAACACTATGTTTGACTCGTGTGACCAACCTGTCAATCAGTTTTCCAAGCGATGCTACAGATCGCTAGGAAAACGCTAGCATTCTGCAAGCTAATTACGCTTGCAAAACACTTGTTTCTGGCGGGAATACGCATACCAAAAAAAATGCGTATTTCCCGCAGCAGAGAAGTGCGGGATTGCTGCGGAAATTTCCACGGCAATTTCGCAACGTGTGAACTAAGCCTTAAGATAGTGCGGGACTCTCCCGAGGGTTTTGTGATGGGAAACGGAGAAGAGTAGAACCCTCTGCCTACTTCTGACAGGGGAACAGGAATTATGACCGCTGAGCTGACCAGATCCGACAACATGGCGGAGTCTGCTGGCACTATAGTTGGAGATATGCATCTTTGGGCAGGGGGGAAGAGTTCTATGCTATAGCCCTCTGCTATAGTTTTGAGGATCCACTGGTTTTGGGTAATCTGGCCCCAATTTCCCATAAAGTGACGGAGCCTCCCCCGATGCAAGTGGCGTCATAGTCTCCAGGATTTAGGGCCTGCCCCAAAAAGGGAATCTCTGCTCCTTCCGCTCTGGCTATAGGAACCCCTGTATACTCCTCTACCAGACCGTCCTTGACTCATGTAATTAGAATGCCTCCGGGTGGCAGACAGATACCGAAAGAACTGTGTCCTCCTAGGTCTGTCCTCAGAGAACAGAAACTCTAAGCCCTGAGAAGGGAATGGAGCATAGTTTGGACTTGGAGGCATTACCCCCCGACCAAGATTATAGCCAAACCACTCTCCCGGTTGCGTTGGACAAAGCTTTTCCTGGTGGCAAACCTAACAGATTCAGCCGATGTATCCACCAAGAATGCCGTGGCGGATTTCATGAGGGGAAGGGAGACCAATATATCTGCTCTAGGGGTCATATTGGATAGATGTTCCTCCAATTGACTCATCCATAGGAACATGGACCTAGCCACCCAGGTGGCCGCTATGTTAGTCCGGATTAGGGCCGCAGATGATTCCTATGCCCGTTTTAGGAGAATATCCGCCTTTCTGTCCATCGAATCTTGCAAGGTTGATGAGTCCTCAAAGGGGATGGAAGCTTTTTTTGCAACCTTGACCACAGGGACATCAATTTTAGATATCTCTTCCCACACTAACATTCTCTGGATCAAAAGACAGATGAATCTTGAAGTCCCGGTATGACTAGCCGTCGTTCAGCCTCCTTCCAATTCCTCTAGTTCCATGGCACGAATATGATCACCGATTATAAAAGGGCCTCCATCCAAACATTAGATCTTGCCTGGACTGTGGCTTAGGCACCTCCTCTATCTGCATCGTATTCCGTACCGCCTGTACTAGCTCCTCAGTGTCCTCGGCCTGAAATAGGTATTTCCTGCCCTGATCCTGGCTTTCTAACGGGAGTTCAACGTCTTCCTCTAAGTCAGAATCCCAGAAATCGGACCCCTCGTCTGAGCTCTTTTCCATCTCCATATGTTCCATTTCCCACCTAGGCCTCTTACGGGACAGACCTGGACTGGGGGGTTGCTGCCTTGAAAGGTTGGATACAGAGGCTTGGACCTCTTCCCGTACTAGAGATCTCATTTCGGCAAGAAGGGATGACTGTTCTTCCTTTATAACCCTGGATGTACAGGGCCCAGAGTGTTTTGACATGTGCGTCAGCCAGCTTCACATGGCATCTGTTGGATTTTGCGGATGCTTTGCCGGACTTTTTAGCCGTGGACGGGGTTGCAGCTGGGGTTACCTTGTCCTGGGTAGTACAAGACGGGACATAGTCAGGCTAAATGCTCCTGCATGTCATGTGTGCAGAGGACTAAGTGGATACTGCTCGCTGGTAGTGGGGAAGGTGCACTGCTCATTGTGCACTAAGCCCTCCATCCTCCGCGATGTCTGCGTCCTTAGCTCAGATAGTGCTGTGCGCGCCCAGTTCCAGCACTGTTTCTGCTGTCTAGTGTAGGCACCGCTTCTCTCCTGGCCCCTCCTTTAATATAGCGTCTCTGACGACGCTGGACATATGCCGTCCTCTTTCCTCACGAGGCCGGGAAGCCTGACAGCCGCTCGCCCCGTCAGTTCCATTTTGCGGCACATGCCAACATCCTGCGTATCCGACGAAGCCGCACCTTCTCCTCGCCTCTTCCAGGGAGCGCGGCTGCCTGTCGCTGGTCTCTTCTGCCTTTCACGACCAGGAACGCACGCCGGTCCTGGCCATCGTGACGACAGCGGAAGTGAAACGTCATCTTTCGTGCCGCGACTTACGGAAGCCGCGGTCTGGCATTGGAGCCAGGGATAGGAGCTTTCTCTCGTCGTTCCTATCCTCACTGGGACAGGAAAAACACTGAGGGGTGAAGATGGGAGGGTACTTTTAACCGCTCGTTTCCTGTCCCAGTGAGGATAAGAACGACGTCCTCTATGGTGCGGTCAGGATTGGTGAACTGGAAATTTTGATTTGCTCCATTTTTAGCGCCAAAAACAAAGAATGGAAAGTTTTTGTAGTCGACTCCACTATCTCTTAAAGTTGTCTACTACTTGAACAACTTCTTGTACCCCTCGCTTGGCTACGATAAAATAGCAAAGGCTATATTCAACTACTGTGCTGGCACCGTTCCCACGGTGTTGGCAGTCGCTCTTCCCGGGGGACTCGTGTGGAGTTGTGACACTGGTGCCCAATCAACGCTGGTCTCCAAGTCCCCACCTCTGTACAAATTGAACATGAAGAGGAAGTACGGGCTTCAGGGAGCTCGGAAACAGCGCTGGCACGGGAGGAGAGTATAGGCTTTATTATTTTATGGAGGCCAAACATTTTAATTAAGAAGGGGTTGTCCTAGCAGTGGACAACCTCTTTAACGACATCAGGCATAGTAGTACGCCGATGTCGGACTGCCTCCCTTTGATGTGGCCTCCGGCGGTGAGCCCACATCTTTCTGGGGACATATCAGCTGTTTTGGTGTCGCAGGAAGGAAACTGTCATTATGTTGTCTGACAGAATTCTGTCGTGTTGATTCTTCAACAGTGCCTGATTCTGTCTTAGAGCTTCTCATGCGGCGTAAAGCTGCCTGTAGTTGGAAGACCTGAGGCGGATCTCTTCCGACCATCTTTCCTGAAGGATTCTGCCCTCTAGGTGAGCTCCCCATCCCCATTTTCTGGTGTCCGTAGTGATTACCACGCATGGAGAGGGAATCCACTGGAGGCCCACCTGTAGGTTTTCGGGTTGAGTCCACCAGTGTAGTGATCTTTTTACTGCAGGAGAAAAAGATTGTACGGTCGAGTGAGGCCTGTTGCCGATCCCAGATGGACAGGATGTCTCTGCAGAAAACTTGAATGGAGTTGTGCCCACCGGACGCAAGGGAAGCAAGCTGTCATTAGACCCAACACCTTCATAGCCAATCTGATGGAGACGCGGTTTGCCAACAGTTCTTTGACTCTACACTGCACCGTCTCTTGCTTTTCTGCTGGTAAGAAGGATGTACTGCACCTGGAATCCAGCAGTACCCCCAAAAAAACCTTCCTGGTCTCTGGTATAAAATCTGAATTTTGCCTGTTTATAGACCAGCCGAGGAACTCCATCGTTAAAATGGTCAGAACTCTGTCGAGCCAGCTCTCGCACCGATCTTGCCACCAAGAGAAAGTCGTCCAGTTACGGTACTATGACGACCCCCTGGTTCCATAGGTAAGCCACCACTTCAGCCATCAACTTGGTGAAAACTAGGGGAGCAGAGGCCAGGGTAAAGGGAAGGCACTGAAACTGGAAGTGGCAGGTTCGATTCGGCAGTCTTACTGCAAATCTCAAGAACTCTTGGGACGCTGGGTGGACAGGAACTTGGTAGTAAACACTTTTTAGGTCGAGAGTGCACATTACGGCATTTCTGTCTATGTGGTGGACAGTAGACCTTATCGACTCCATCCTGAACCTCTTGTATTTGACCCAGAAGTTTAGAGGTTTTAGATTTATTATTGTACGGGCCTCTCCTGATGGTTTTATGATGGAGTACAAGGGGGAGTAGTGACCCTCGCCCACCTCTGCCTGAGGAACCAGGACTATAACGGCCGAGCTGGCCAGCTCTTCCAAATCTGCCAACATTGCGGATCCTATTGCCACTCTAGTGGGAGTAATATACCTTTCGGGGGGAGGAGGAGTAAATTCTATTGCGCAACACTGATATGTTCCTGAGGCCCCATTGGCTCTGAGTAATCTGAAGCCAATTTGCTGCTAAGTGTCTGAGCCTCCACCCTATTGGAATGGTGTCATTGTCTCCTAGAACGCGAGCTTGACCCAAATAGGGAACTCTTGTTCTTTCCTCCTCTACCATAGGAACTACTATAGGTTCCTTTATTGGCCTTCCCCTAACTCTTGTACTCAGATTGTCTCCGGGCTGGCCTCCTCTCCCGAAAGGACTGGTTTCTTATGACCCTGTCCTCTGGGAACCCCTTCTTTTTATCTGAGGCTAACTCTAAAATGTTATCCAGTGCTGGCCCAAATACACTTGACCCAGAGAAGGGAATAGAGCATAACTTAGTTTTAGAGGCATTACCTCAAGACCAAGATATTAGCTAAATAGCTCTACGGGTCGCATTGGACAGAAAGCTATTCCTAGCGGCAAATTAACAGATTCAGATGTATCAGCCAAAAAGGCCGTAGCTGATTTTAACAGAGAAAGGGAGGCTAGGATATCATCACTCGGGGTCTTATTGGACAACTGCTCTTCCAATTGCCCCATCTACAAGAACATGGATCTAACCACAGATGTAGCTGATATTTGTTTTGATCAAGGCCGCAGATGACTCCCAAGACCGTTTAAGAAGAAAGTCAGCCTTTCTGTCCATTGGGTCTTTTAAGGTAGAAGAGTCCTCGAATGGGATGGATGTCTTCTTAGCGTCTGGTACATCAACGTAAGGGATTTCCTCTAAGACCCTAATATCTTCCGGATCAAAGGGTATATGAGTTTTGAAGTACCGGGACAACACCATTCGTCTTTCTGCATCCTCCCACTCTTCCAACACCATAGCGTGAATGTGTTCACTTATCGGGAACACGCGCTGCCTTTATGCCCTAAGACCCTAGAACATTAAATCCTGGCTGGACTGTGGTTTTGGCATCTCTTCCACCTGTATTGTGTCCCCCACGGCCTGAACCAGATCATCCGTATCCTCAGAGGAAAATATTCGTCTTCTGCCCCATTCCTGACTTTCCATCAGCATTTCACCCTCTTCCTCCTGGTTTGCCCCCAGGGGATGAGATCCATCCTCTGAGCTTTGCTCCATCTCCCACCTAGGCCTCATAGGACATGGACCCGGACTGGAAGGCTGCGGACAAGAGGCTGGATATAGAGGCTTGCACTTCTTCCCGGATCAGGGACCTCATCTCCGACAAAAGGGATGGTTGTTCCTCCCTTACAATCTTAGTGGTACAGGCATCAGAGAGCATTCTGTCATAGGTGTCAGAGACACGGGTCATAGCCTGGATTTAGCCGAGGCTTTGCCCGTTCGTTTGGGCATAGGCAGGGGCGTAGCTGGGGCTCCATTAACCTTCATAATGCACTATATAGGGAATAGTTAGGGCCAAAAGCGGATAACAGCCATAGTGCGGAGGCCGGGCTGAGTGCGGAGGCCGGGATGCCTCCATAGTGAAGCCATACGCCCTTGCGAGTTCCAGGAAACCGCCCGTTGCCTGGCTTGCTGCAGTTCCACGTTCCTCCTGGAACATGCGCCAACCTGTTACCTCGATCAGTGACGTCACCGGAAGTACAACGTCCTCCCAGAGCGCGACTTCCGGAAGAAGCCCGTCTGAGCCAAGTGCCTCCAATCGGGAGAAGCGCCTCAACCCAGGAGCCCGATCGCTCGCACTTCTCTCGTGTGTGCCTCCATGCAGGGACAAGAAAAACACTGAGGGAATTGGGGCTTGGGGCGGGGTGGGTCTTTTAACCTCTCGTGTGCTTTTCCTGTCCCTGTAAGGAGGGGGACGTCCTCCATGGTGCTGTCAGGAGGGACGTCCCGGAAAAATGATATTACTTACCGGTAATTTGATTTTCCAGAGCCATGACAGCACCGTACATGAAAGATGGTATCCGCCCCCAGGAACAGGAAGCCTACAGCAGAGACAAAAGAAGGGGGCGGCACCTCTCCCACTCAGTGTGTTTCACAGTATGCATGGTAACCGTCTTATTAGTTCACATATGTAGATTACATTTATTTTTAAAGGGAATCTGTCACCCCATTTTAGCCATACCAGCTAAAGATATGACTGAATAGTGCGTCCCATAAGCAACTATCGGTATGTTGCTTATATCCTGATACCCCCGTTTTGATAGCAAAATACCTTTGTAAAGTTCGGATTCTTTTCTGTAATTCAGGGCGGTCCGGTCCAGAAGGCGGCGTTTTCTCTCTTCCCTCCCCCCCGCTTCTCTGCATCTCTTGCGTATCGCCGTCTGTGACCAGCACTGACGGCGTTCTGCTTCCCGCGATTGCTCTTTTCAAATTCTCCACTGCACATGCGCAGTGTGCTTTGCCCAACAGTGGGCAAAGCATAAAATCATTACAGCGCATGTGCAACTATTGTCATTCACTTTCCTTGCCCCGGAAGTCGTCCAAGGCAAGCAGTCATTTCTGGGGCAAGGAAATAATTGCACATGCGCTGTAATTATTTTATACTTTGCCCACTTTTGGGCAAAGCACACTGCGCATGCGCGGGGGAGAATTTGAAAAGCGCAATCGCGGGAATCAGAACGCCGTCTGTGCTAACGCCGCGCCCTCTGCCTGAGCATTCACTTGACAAGAGGACCCGGAAGACAGCGGCGCCCAGCTGTGGACCAGGTGACAGGTAAATATCGCAGGTGCCGGGGCCTTGAGCGAGCGGTGACACCGGCACATGTCCCCCATAGCGCGCCGGTGTCCCCGCCTGCTCAGGACACCGGCACCTGGCCCCCAGCGACAAGAGGTGAGTATGCCATTTTTTTTTTTTTTTTGGTTGCAGCAGCTGCGGCAGCATAAGGGACCATAATCTGTGGAGCATCTATGAGAGCATAATCTATGGAGCATCTATGGGGGCATAATCTATGGAGCATCTATGGGGCATAATCTAAGAAGCATCTATGGGGCATAATTTATGGGGGCATAATACATTGGGTAAAATATGGGGCACAATACATGGGCAGCATATGGGGCACAATCTATGGAGCATCTTGTGGGGCATAATACATGGGGCAGCATATGGGGCACAATACATGGAGCATCTTGTGGGGCATAATACATGAGGCAGCATATGGGGCATAATCTCATTTTCCACCCTAGGCTTATACTCGAGTCGATACGTTTTCCCAGTTTTGTGTGGCAAAATTAGGGGAGTCTGCTTATACTCGGGTCAGCTTATACTCAAGTATATACGGTAATTATTTTCCCCTTCCCCATGACAGCACCACACACGAGAGGATAAAAAATAGAAGAAGAGACTCCTACGGTGGGACAACAGCAGATAGTACTTTTCTCCCAAAAGCAAGATTTGATAGTCCTAAATCTAGCCTATAATAACGAAAGTGTAGGATGAAGACCATACCGCTGCTTTGCAAATCTGTTCTACAGACGGATTCGCCCTTTCAGCCCAGGATGTGGCGATGGCCCTTGTACAGTGAGCCGTTAAACTCAGTGGGGGAACTTGCCCTAAAGAAGAATAAGAAAGTGAAATAGCCATACGAAGCCACCGTGCAATAGTTGATTTTGAGGCCTTTTTTCCCATTTGTCCCCTGGAAGGAGACAAAAAGGGCTGATGACTTCTAGATACTGAAGTAGGCAATGTCTGACATCCAGACAATGGAAGGTTTGTTCTACCTGGGATTTTGGGTTGGCACAAAAAAATGGCAAAATTATTTCTTGGTCCCTGTGAAATTTTGAATTGACCTTCGGAAGGAAGGCCACGTCTGTTTTTAGAATTACTCTGTCATCCAGAAAAGTAGTATATGGGGGATTTATCGAGATAGCTTGCAGCTCGCAGATACGTCTAGCTGACGTCAAGGCAACCAGAAGAACTGTCTTTAGAGTAGAAGTAGAAATAGAAGCAAGAGGCTCTAAAGGAGAAGTTAAGTCATTTTAAACTAAATTTAGATCCCAGGGAGCTACGTTAGGCAGCGATTTCTAGGGTCTTGCCGCAAAGGAGTCCCGAATGAATCAATGAACCTAAGGGTGATCAGCGAGTTTTTGATCAAGCAACGAACTCAGGGCAGCTACCTGCACTTTTAAGGTGCTAGTAGATAATCCTCTTTCTAGCCCTTTCTGGAGAAACTCAAACTTCAGCTATTGGGACTTCCTGGTTTATATTTGATAAATGTCGAAAACTCCAGAAATTATTCCCAGATTTTTTGATATTTGTCCGATGTGACCTTCTTTCTGCTAGAGAGCAAAGTGGCAACTAAGGGTTCTGAGAAACCCTTCGCTAATAGGAGTCCCCTCTCAAGTTCCAAGCTGTAAAATGGAGTTTGTTAACTTGAAGATGTACCACTGGACCCTGGTGCAGGAGATTTGGAATATCCGGGAGGATCCATGGGTCCGAGATGGACATGCATCTGAGCCACGTGAACAATGCCCTCTTTGGCCAGAAGGGCGCGATGAGAATTATCTGCCTTGTCTTCCCGAATTTTCTTCAGGACTATCAGGATCAGTGGAACCAGGGGAAATGCATAAGCTAGTTGAAACTTCCAATCGTGCAGTAGTGCATCCACTCCCTCCGGGTTTTCCCTTGGATTTAGTGAGTAGAAGCTGTTTACATTCTGATTTTCTTTTGTGGATAACAGGTCTACTTCTGATGTCCCCCAGATGGCACAAATATATCAAAATACTTTGATTTAAGAACCACTCTCCTTGATGCAACACATGACGGCTTAAGAAATCTGCCACAAGATTGTCTGCCCCTCTCAAGTGTGCTTGACAGGGATAAAAGATTGATTTCTGCCCATATGAACAGTTGTCTAGTTTCTTGCATCAGAGACCTTGACCTTGTTCCTCCTTGTCGATTTATGTATGACACAGTTATACTGTTGTTTGACAAAACAGCCAAAATGTTTTCCTCTGATTTCTTCCCCTGCATGGAGAATTGCCTGTCTTACAGCTGCCAACTCTTTTAGATTGGAGGATGCTGACCTCATTGAGGGACTCCAGTGGCCCTGTAGAATCTGGCCTGCTAGATGTGCTCCCCTCCTTAACGGACTTGCATCTGTGGTCAGCACCAATGGGTTCTGAACTGACCACGGTACGCCCCAGTTCAGATTGTCGGTTTTCAGCCACCACTTTAGAGAGTCCAATACTTGTGGTGTTAAGAGAATTTTTTGATTTAAGTTGTAAGGAACCTTCGCTTGTTCGGACAGGATTTGCCACTGTAATTCTCTCGCGTGAACTTACGCCCACCGGACCGCCGGAATTATTGCTGTCAGGATACCCAGAAGAGACATTGCCTCTCTCACGGAAATGGACTAACCGGGTTGTACCTGCTTTATTTTGTGTTGGATGGTCAGAACTTTACTCTCTGGAAGGACACAATTTTGTCTGACTGAATCTAGCTGAATCCTGAGGAATTCATGCATCTGAGCTGGAATTAGCTTTGATTTTTTTACATTTATCATTCAGCCCAGCCTGGTCAGAATTTCCAGTACTCTCACGACCACCCCTACACAATCTTCCCCGCTGTCTGCTACGAGAAAGTCGTCTAAGTAGGGTACCAGTAGTATGTCTTCTTTCCTCACGAAGGATGCTATTTCGGAGACTATCCTCGTGAAAATCCGAGGGGCCATCGACACCCCAAAGGGAAGACATTGGTATTGTAAATGTGTGGGAACTTCCCCAATATCCAACATTACGCTTAGGTACAGCTGATGTTCCCCACATGGTAGTAAGCATCTGTCAGACCTATTACTGCCATGTAACAGCCAGGATACAGTAGCCATACTGTTGACTTTAGAGTTTCCATCTTGAATTTTTCCACTCGGATATAACGATTCAGTGCTTTTAAATTGAAGATTGTCCTCAGTGAACCATCCGGTTTCAGAGTGAGGAACAAGGTGCTGTAGAATCCGTTCCCTATTTCTTGGTCTGGTACCTCTATCAACACTTCCTTCTGTATAAGGAGACAAACTTCTTTCTATAATGTGGCTTGATTTTTCTTGACCACACGGGTCGCTATCAATCGCTGAGGTGGAATGTTGATGAAATTTAGTCGTAGGCCCTCGGATAACAGGTTGCTTACCCACTGAGAGGCTGGTACTGCTGACCCGATTGGTGAAAAACCGAAGTCTTCCCCCCACAGGAAATTTGGCGTCACTGGTGCTTGGAATCTGGTTTAGAGGAAGGCTTATTGAAGAGGAATCCTCTGTCTTTCCTCTCTTTCCAGGGCTTGCCTCTCATGGACCTGTCGTCTGAGCAGCTTCAACCTCCTCTATTACCTGACCCCCAAAAGGGCAGCCAAGAGTCACCCCAACGACTTCTAGAGAAGGGGGGTGGTGGGAAGTGCTTTTTCTTGATTGAAAGTCTGCAGCCCAGTTTTTTAACCACAGTGCTCTGCGACCTGAATTTGATAGGGTGCATCCACGAGCGGCACATTGGACTGAGTCAACCGAGGCATCAGCTAGAAATCCTGCTGCTTTTTGTAACGAAGGTATTGCCTCCAGTAGTCTTTCTCTTAGACATTTGTCCTTTATTTGGTTACTTATTTCCTCCAACCACTTGACCATAGCAAGAGCTGTACAAGTGGCAGCTACCCCAAGTTTAAATGACCATGCTGATGCTTCCCAAGCTGATTTTAGGAAGGCGTCGGCTTTTTTATTGAGGGGATCTTTTAAAGGCACCCATGTCCTCAAAATGGAAGCGTTATTCCCCTAGAGGTGCAAGCAATAGCAGCATCCAGCCTAAGAGCTTTCTCCCATTTCTCACACATTCCTTCATCAAATGGGTATTTGCGTTTTAGAGTCTGTGGAACCGACATTTTCTTGTTAGTTTTTTCCATTTTCTCTTAATCAAATTTAACAGGTTATCAAGAAAGGGAAAGACTCTTTGCTTTTTCCCCTCCAGGTTACTTAACATAGAATCCTCAATTGATCACCGTTCTCTAGGTGTTTCAACACCCATAGTAGACCTGACAAGTTTAAGTAACTTCCAGATATCCTCGGCTAAAAAATAAGGGTGGCCATATTCTTCATCTGAAGACTAACTCTGAATCCTCAGAGGGAGCTAATTCCCCAAAATCGTCCTCAGAATCTATATCAGGGGTTTGGACATCTGTAGGAGGGGGGACGGGGGATTCTGGAACTGAGTGCAGTATGCTGCTTCATTTGTTCCGGTACTGTGGTTTTTACTTCATCCCTGATAATAGACTTTATGCTCTAAAGTAGGGATGGCGATTCCTCAGCTACGGTTTTGTCGATACAAGAACGACAAATCCGTTTCCCAAACATTCTAGGGAGAATTTTGCCACAAAGAGCACATACTCTGTTGTTCTGTTTAGATGTGGCCTTTTTTCCCTAAAGAAACACAACATGACACAAAAATTATTACCGATATGTTCGCCTTACAAAGGCACTCACCCACCAGAGCCCCAAGGTACCACGGTAACATGTGGGTTTGTCTCCTCTATCGGTACAAGAGGTTCTACTGCAGGGTCCGTCATGCTTGGAAAGAAGCTGCTGCATCACCACATACCCCCTTATGTATTATTTTGGTGGGAGCGGCGTGCGCTTTTGAAGCAACTTCCCCTGGAAGTGCTCAGCACGCCGCATCCCCCGGCATGTGACGACACTTCCGGCGCGACCCGGAAGTCCTGCCATCAACTCGGTGCCAGAGTCATGATGGACACGCCCCCATCCCAGCCTACAGACAGGAGCAGCCGTGGGGAGTCAATCCAGCGGCGGGAGAGGCGCGTATAGTCATGGCCAAAAGTTTTGAGAATGACACAAATATTAGTT
>VIAB01036185.1:0-10060 GCA_009801035.1 Oophaga pumilio
GATTTCACTCACACGTATAATACGGCCGAGAAAAAAATCGGCTGATGGGAGCTGCGCCATAGATTAACATTGGTCTGAGTGCAATGCGATTTTTTCTCGCATAGCACTTGTCTGTATTTCTCGCTAGTGTGACTCCGGCCTAATTGTAAATGTTCACCGGAGTTCAAAAGTGATGAACTGATGTGACCGCTATCCAAATAATCTGGATCATCACGGGACAGTATGAATTATCTTCACTTTGAATAGATGCCTTTTTGCCTTTGCTTGTTTGAAATTATGGGGGGACCCTACATCATTTTTTTCTGTTGTCGCCCCATACAATAATCAGTAAAAGCCATCCAAACAGCTGTGAGCTGATATTATTAGCCTGGGAACCTTTAGGCTATGTGCACACATTGAGGATTGTTAGCGTTTTTGCCGCATTTTTTCGCTGCGAAAATGCTGTAAAAATGCAGCAAAAACGCTTACGCAACGCAACCCATTATATTCTATGGGATTCCGCAATGCTGTGCTAATGATGCAAATTTTTCCGCGGCGGAATCGCATTGCGGAAAAATACGCAGCATGCTCATTCTTTTTGCGGAATCGCGGCGATTCCGCCGCCATAGCACTGCTTTGAACCGCTTACTTTCCGCATGTGGCTATGCCCACCATGCACAAAGTAAGGCTTGAGTTGGGGAGGTGGCTGGTACTGGGGAGGTTGCTGGAACTGGGGAGGTGGCTGGTATTGAATAGGAGGAGGAGGAGGGACGGTGGCTGGAGGGGGGGGCAGGTGGAGGAACGACTGGGGTGGGTGGAGTAGGTTGGGAGTTAGCCTACACTAGAGCAGCGTGGCAAGTGTGCATTATATACATCTGCTGGTCAGTAGATAGCGTATCCATGTGCTTGGCTACAGACCTAAAAAAGCTGTGATTTGGAGAAGTTCTTGCTTCTGAATGCATGGTTTGCAGAAGTGTCTTCACCTCCAAAATGTTGGTGTTTATCTGATTAACGCCTGCGGCAATTTGTTCAGATAATACTTTTAGACAGTTCTGGAAAGATGCATTCAAATGCAAGAACTCAGGCGCATAGCTCCTTTCCTGACCCCTCTGCCGCTGCCGCCCAGTAGCCGCAGGTGCTCTAGAGGTGGCAGTGGCAGAAGGGTGGGGTAAAGGGAATGCTATCTCCTCACCAGCAGATTCATGGAATGCAGGCGGCCACGATGCTCCAGCGCTGGTGGAGGGGACTGCGGGATCGGATGTGAGGGAAGGCTGGGAAGGTGCAGATGTACCGGGGCAGTCGAAGTGTCCCGCGGTGTCGATCTCCTGAGGGATCGCCCCAGAAGGGTTCAACTCTGCGGGCGCCCGAGTGCTGGTCACCGTGCTGTGGAATAAAGAAAAAAAATGCAATTAATATCGTGATATGGAATGGCCCTGGCTGAAATAAAAAATGTAGTTAGACATGTTAACATTTACTTGTAATATTTACCTTCTGGTGACCATTGTTGTCCGCAGGAACGCCAGGGCTCGTGCATACTTGTACTTGCTCTGGCGTCCTGCAGATCCACTCGGGGCCCGCATCTCCTTGTTGAACTCCTTCTTGAAGCGATCCCTCACAGACTGCCACCGCTTCACAATTCTCTCCCCTGAAATGAGAAAGCACAAATTGGTTAGTATACAACATCAGTGTTTCCCAAACCACAGTCCTCATGGCCCACACGGGTCATGTTTTCAGGATTTCCATAGTACTGCACAAAAGGAAATCCTGAAAACATGACCCGTGGGGGCCACGAGGACTGAAGTTTGGGAAACACAGCTTTACATCCAGCAACCTGAACTGTATATACTTACGGTGTCCAGTCTGGGCCCGAACATCGAGGTCCTCCCAGCGGTCCACCATTATAGAAGTGAGTTCCTCCCAGAGCTGACGGGTCAGGATGAGATCAGCATGGCGGCAGTCCCCCATGTTCCACAGCGGCTCCCTTTCTCGTACCAGATCGATGAGGAGGTCCACATCGATCCCCTCCTCCTCACCGTCTGAGTCGGGAGCACGCTGTGAAACCTGTTAAGGAAAATGAGAAAAAAAACATTAGCCTCCACACTACAAGGTTTTAAAAAAAAATGAAAACAAAAAATTATATACTTACACGATGGTGACCGCCGCGTCTCTCACGCCGACGACTCTGGGAGGCACTGTGAGGACCTCTCTGACGAGCACCAGATCTGGAAGACTACAAGAAAAAATAAAAAATTGGGATGTTGGCATATGTGTTGGGTGCTATGTGATGTCTGTACTAGATGGTTTTCTATGTGTTGTGTGTAGTGTGATATTGTGTTTCTGTGATTGATGCAGGATACTTACGAATTGTGAGCCCACCCCGTCCTTCTTCTTCTGGGAGCTCCTCTTCAGCTTGCGATTCCTGTTCTGAAAAAAAAAAATGAATACATATATCCCACAGATGGATTGTGAAAAAAATATTTTTTTACCGCCAAATGCTGACGATGAGAGGGAGTGCTCCCAGAAGAAGATGTGTCTTCCTGAGGCAGCAGCTTCCTGAGGCAGCTGCCGCTGCCTGTGTTTGCCGTTCTCTGCTGTGGAATAAAGAGACAAAATGGGCTTTGGAATATATGTATATTCCATGGCCCTGGCTGAAAAAGAAAAAATTTATTACATTTTTTGGGAATGGGGGATGTGATATTTACCGTCTGCTGTCAGATGTCCTCTCCTCCATGTCTTCAGTTGGTGGTGGTGGTGGTGGTGGTTAGCTGGCTCTTCTTCTTCTCCTGGATGTCTGAATGCTAATGGCTGAGTGTCCCACTGCATGCTTTATATATGTTTGCTGTGTGCTGGGCTAACAATTAAAAAAACGGGATCCGGCGCATTCCGGTGCTCATAGGCTTTCATTGTGACAAAAGCCGGATCCGGCACTTCTGGCTTTTTTGCCGGAGACAAAAAACATTACAGTTGCCGTTTTTTCCAGATGCCGGAATGCGACCAGATACCGGATCCGGCAAAAACTGGACACGCCGCAAGGCCATGCGGCGCGATCCGGCCTAATGTTAGTCAATGGGAAAAAACCGAATCCGGCATTACATTTCGCCGGATCTGGTTTTACAAAAAAAAGGCCGGATCGCGCCATCAGGCGCAAAACGGATGTGTGAAAGAGGCCTAAGCGGTTCAAGTGTGGATGGTACCCAGAGTCTGGAGGAGAGGAGACTCTCCTCTAGACCCTGGGTACCATATCCATGTTAAAACAACAATTAAAATAACAAATCGTGATATTCTCACCTTCCGGCGGCCCCCGTAGCCTTCCCGCTCCTCAGCGACGCTCCCGGCAACTCCCGTTCCCAGGAATGTCTTGCAACAATGACCTGTAATGACGTAGCAGTCTCGCGTGATGCTAAGTCATCTGGGGTCATTGTCGCAAGGCATCCCTGGGAACAGGAGTTGCCGGGAGCATCACAAGGACCAAGAAGGCTGCGGGGGCCGCCGGAAGGTGAGAATATCACGATTTTTTATTTTTTTAATTTTTTTAACATTGCATCTTTTACTACTGATGCTGCATAGGCTGCAACAATAGTAAAAAGTTGGTCACACTTGTCAAACACTATGTTTGACTAGTGTGACCAACCTGTCAGTCAGTTTTCCAACCAATGCTACAGATTGCTTGGAAAACGCTAGCATTCTGCAAGCTAATTACGCTTGCAAAACGCTAGGTTTTAGCGGGAATACGCATACCAATTAAAATGGGAAACTTCCGTGACAATTCCGAACGTGTAAACATAGCCTTAGGGATACTGCCCTCCCTCCCAGAATATTAACATCAGCTCTCAGCCATAGGCTTTCCCTCTGCTGCTTATAAAAATTACAGGGGACCCCACTCTGTTTTTTTTCATCTATTTTTTTCTATCAATGCATGTGACCGTAGGCAATATTTTTACTGCTGGTCACAGCTGCTGACTCTCACTGTCATTTGACAGCATGGAAACCGCAGATTTTTTGACCGGCAATAAAGAAAGGCCAGTGATGCCTATAGGGCGTACCAGTCACATAACAATACAGAGAGTGGGGAGTAAAGCGTTAAAGAATTTGAATGGAAAATGTTGGGAGGTTTGTGATTGGAGGAGGTGGTTGGAGGCAGGATTAGGAGTGGATAAAAGGAGGTGAAAGGGACGGTTACCGCGTCTTGCTTCCTGTGACACAGCTGCCTACCCGCCCTAATTAATGATATTAAAAGAAATGTGTGTTTAGTATCACAGCAGTGAGGGATAGCTGTAGTTCAGAGGCTGGTTATTTGTAATGTCCGTTTTGGTGGGAAGTCACTGTTGGGAAATAGTGGCTTCTGTTACAGGCCAAGGTAATTTGCGGGCATAGGTTCTGCAAGAGTAGGAGTATTTATAAGTGGATACTAATACTATTAATACCCTCATCCTATGGCTATTGTGTTGTGACCAGGGATACCTGTTGGGGTTGCTTCTGGACCAGACTTACCGTATCTGTTGTTAAACTTATTATATACTAGCTGAAGAGCCCAGTGCTGCTCAGGCATAGTAACTAACTGTGGTTAGTTATAACAAATTATAATGATTATCCTCCATACCATAGTCCAGTGTCCATATACCCATCATGCATATCCTCCATCCCATAATCCAGTGCCCATATAACTATCACACATCCTCCATCCCATAGTCCAATGCCCATATACCCATCGCACATCCTCCATCCCATAGTACAATGCCCATATACCCATCACACATCCTCCATCCCATTTTCCAGTGCCCATATACGCATCACACATCCTCCATCCCGGTGCTGCTCAGGCATAGTAACTAACTGTGGTTATTTATAACAAATTATAATGATTATCCTCCATACCATAGTCCTGTGCCCATATACCCATCATGCATATCCTCCATCCCATAATCCAGTGCCCATATGCCTATCACACATCCTCCATCCCATAGTCCAATGCCCATATACCCATCACACATCCTCCATCCCATTTTCCAACGCCCATATACGCATCACACATCCTCCATCCCATAGTCCAATGCCCATCACACATCTTCCATCCCATAGTCCTGTGCCCATATACCCATCATACATACCCTCCATCCCATAGTCCAGTGCCCATATACCCATCACACATATCCTCCATCCCATAGTCCAGTGCCCATATACCCATCACACATCCTCCATCCCATAGTCCCGTGACCATATACCCATCATACACATCCTCCATTCCATAGTCCCGTGCCCATATACCCATCACACATCCTCAATCCCATAGTCACGAGCCGGGTGGCGCTGAGCAGGGAGTTCCTGGAGATGTGCTGTTATGTAACCTGGCAGTGCAGCTCTGTGTGCAGCCGCTGATGATGCGATTTTCTATGCCGGTAGCAATAGAGCACAACAGTAAAGCTGAGCAAAGGGTCTGAACACTTATAATCATGTGATATTTCAGTTTTTCTTTTTAATAAATTTGCAAAAATTTCTACATTTATGCTTTTTTCAGTCAAGATGGGTTGCAGAGTGCACATTAATGAAAAAAAATGAACTTTTTTGAATTTATCAAATGGCTGCAATGAAACAAAGAGTAAAAAAAATTGAAGGAGCCTGAATACTTTTCGTACCCGCTTTTATCACAGATAGAGACAATGGGAAGTAGTAGCTGAACATTCATAATTATATGGAGATATAGAGGGGCAGTGCTACTTATGTCTATATCTTCTATAAGAGGAAACATTGAGGCAGTACTATCTGTAGGGAGAGACTTGAAAGCAGTACTATTAACTGTTGATTCAACACCAAATTCAAACCATCTAAATTGTAGATGTAGCAGAGCTAAGTTTCAGCACAGACTAGCTGTAACCCTGTAATAACACATTGGGACTGTTGTGCCAGAAAGTTTTAAAGGGGTTGTCCATCCTTAGATTTGTAGCCTATGCGACTGCTGACTAGTGAATCCTCACATCACTAACATTGCGCACTGTGTGAAGATTTTCCGGTGCCGGCACTAGGAGCATGCCATCACGTGCCAACAAATATTTGATTTGCATACTTCTGGCTACATTCCTATTAGACATGTCTTGTCTTATTAAAAATACTTGCATTGAGCGAGGCCACGCATGTTTAATCGGCACTTGATCGCATGTATGCAAATCACAAAATTGCGGTCATACACCAATCCTCATAACATGCACTGCATGGTAGCGTTATAACTAGGATTTTTGGCATCCAGGGAAAGCATTCAGTTTGGCATTCCCCCACAAGCACATATGCAATTTGCACACTTACAGTCACATGCCAACGAGCTGTTGTTCCGAATTCTTTCAATGTTCAGTGAAAAAACTGAGAGAAGCAGTAATAGAAGCTTGTTGTCATGTGGGGGAGCTCCAGGGAAGTAGTCATGGCTGATAACATCTGCTCTTGCATGCCCTGGTCTCCCCTCACATATAAAGAATGTCCCACTGTCAGTGTACCTGTTTCTCCATTATCCGCTCCTTCAGGGTCTTCTCTACGTTGCTCAAGACCCCCTCCAGTAGCTTGCGCACAAACAGAGACAGAGTCCAGTTGTAAATGTAGAACTTTACTTTTTCCTCTTATTAGACACACAGTCCACATTCTCTACTTTCCCTGCACTTTTCCTATGGCCTTCAGTACGTGCCCAGGTCGTACCGCCTCTTGCGGTAACGCAGCGTCCTCCCTGTTCATACTTACTACGCCTAGGAGTTCCCTCATCCGTTTCACCCCGGATCTGAGGGCATCAGCCCATGCAGTAAGCTGCCACATTATAGAGCTATCTGCATCCCTGTACTGATGTGGCCTCTGCTGTAGTCTCTGTTCCACCACTGCTGTCACACTGCTGCTAAAGCTGTACTTCTGGCCCTCTGGGCCCTGGACGGCTGGGTTCTCTGGCTTAAACGTTACGAAGCTGTCCACCCATTACGGGCTCTATGTCCCTACTCACTCCAAACAGGAAAACCCTTTCTCTTATTTATGGCTGGCTCCTAAATAACTATATACACTATTGGGCCCCATCTAGTGTCTAATTTGGGGTACTACAGTTTCCCTATATGCAATAATCTACACATCAGTATATATACATACAGTATATATATATATATTTAATAACACATATAATCCCAAATATATACATTTAGAGGAACCCAGATGGGTTATATTATAATACCACATCTGGCTCAATTGTACCAGCTCAAAAAGACTAAGAACTAGGAGAAAAAAGAGCGATACAGCATTTTTATGAATCGTAAAATCAAATTTTTATTAATAACAACCATTAATATAGATAATAACACAGTACATCAGGTGACAATTGCAAGAAGAACCACCTCAAATAATACTCAATTGCCTCCAAAATATTGGTACGTAAAAGGTAAGTATGTGGGGTCAATAACCTCACCTATATAAATAAATAACAGCACTATACAGATGTGAATACTTTTCCATCCAATTATGACAAGAGCATTCAATTTATTATTGTACACCAGCACTATACAGACAATCACACACAACTACATATATAGCAGCAATGCAAATGATGATTATCAAATGTGACCAATCAAAGTGGGGTCAATATAGCTATTCACACCTATGCAACAAATGGCAATATAGTACAGATCATAGGTGAGAAAATGTAAACGATCTTAGTGGAATCAATGTTACATCTCACACATTTGACAGGCAACATCCACAAAAATAAAATGCATTGTTAAGTGCAAAAGTCAATTTTACCAAGATAGCAGAGGCAAAAGAGAATATGCAGGGAAATGGTGAGCGCCCCACCATTTCCCTGCATATTCTCTTTTGCATTTGATAACAATGCATTTTATTTTTGTGGATGTTGCCTGTCAGATGTGTGAGATGTAACATTGATTCCACTAAGATCGTTTACATTTTCTCACCTATGATCTGTACTATATTGCCATTTGTTGCATAGGTGTGAATAGCCATATTGACCCCACTTTGATTGGTCACATTTGATAATCATCATTTGCATTGCTGCTATATACGTAGTTGTGTGTGATTGTCTGTATAGTGCTGTTATTTATTTATATAGGTGAGGTTATTGACCCCACATACTTACCTTTTACGTACCAATATTTTGGAGGCAATTGAGTATTATGTGAGGTGGTTCTTCTTGCAATTGTCACCTGATGTACTTGTCATGATCCCAGTGCAGGGTTGACCTGCACACTAGGGGTTAAGGTTTTGATCCCAGTGCAAGCTCTTACCTGCACACCTGGGGTTTATTATTGTGGCCTCTCCTTGGTTCGGGGAGAGCTTCTTATAGCCCTAGGAAGCTCCAGTCCCTGTCAGTTATACTTTCGCCCTTGGCAGAGTGTGTTGACCCCTGAGTGTGTTTGTGCTGTGTTCTAGTTTGCCTGATACTTTGGTTTTGACTCGGTCTGATCTCTGGATACTGCTTGTTGGATTCTGTTTCTGTACCTTCGCTGTCTGTTTGGTTTTGACCTCTGCCTGGCTCCGACTATCCGTTCTGTCTCATCCTTGGTACTGTACTGTCTTCTCGTGCTTTGACCTTGGCTTGTTCCGATTTACGTCTCTGTCTGTGCCCCTGGGTAACTTTGTCCCGTAGTTACCTTTCTAGGAGTTTTCCCTCAGCTTCCAGCTCCCTGGAGCTGAAGCCACACCCCTCAACTGTCAGGTGATTCAGGCCCTGAATCCATCTCTCTCCGGACTTGCTCACCCTGCATTCCTAGGAGCCTGAAGCGTTCTTCTGCACTCATCTTCCGGGAGATTGCACTGGTGAGTTCTCTTGCAATCCTCCCCGTGATATTATAACCATACCTCCCAACCGTCCCGGATTGACCGGGACAGTCCTGATTCTGAGCCTCCCACACTCTGTCCCGGCGGGACAGCATGTGTCCCGCAGTGAGAGGAGCCGCCACGCCCCCATGCACCCTTTCCTCACTTTCAGAGCGCTCCACTACAGCTTCTGACATCTGAGCAATAACTTTGCTGGCTGACTTCTTATGTGGAAGCAGGACCTGTGATGAGGTCACAGGAGGGGAGGAGTTGGGTGTCACACGGTCAGGCTTCTCTGTGTGCAGGTCGGTTTCTGGCTCTCTGCTGTGCTGGTAGTCAGGTGCTCCACGAGGGTAAGTTTATGTGTGGGGTCAGGAGGCGTTTACAGTGTGGATGTAGCAGTGGTGTAGTGTGTGCTAGGTCTACGGAGCAGAGCCGTGTGTGAACGAGGTGTACAAAGCGGAGCCGTGTGTGAACTTGGTGTACGGAGCGGAGCCGTGTGTGAACGAGGTGTATGGAGCAGAGCCGTGTGTGTACGGAGCAAAGCCGTGTGTGTACGAGGTGTACGGAGCGGAGCCGTGTGTGAACAAGGTGTGCGGAGCCGTGTGTGAACGAGGTGTACGGAGCGGAGCCGTGTGTGAGCGAGGTGTACGGAGTGGAGCCGTGTGTGAGCGAGGTGTACGGAGCGGAGCCGTGTATGTGCGAGGTGTACGGAGCGGATCCATGTGTGTGCGAGGTGAGCGGAGCCGTGTGTGTACGAGGTGGCTGTAGCAGAGCTGTATGTGTGCGGGGTGTACGAAACGGAGCCCTGTGTGTACGGAGCTGAGCCGCTCAGGGCTTCGTGCTTGAGCCGTGTGTGTACAGAGCGGAGCAGAGCCGTGTGTGTACGGGGTGTACAGAGTGGAGCCGCATGTGTACGAGATGTTCGGAGTGGAACCGCATGTGTATGGTGCAAAGCCACATGTGTACAAGATTTACGGAGCATGGCTGCGTATGTACGAGGTTTACGGAGTGAAGCCGTGTGTGTATTGAGTGGAGCCGTGTGTGCGAGAGGTGTACGGAGCGGAGCCGTGTGTGTATGAGATGTGCGGAGCTGTGCGTTTACAAGGTGTATGGTGGGGAGCATTCATACCTCCCAACTGTCCCAGATACAGCGGGACAGTCCCAATTTTGAGAGTCTGCCCCGCTGTCCCGGCCGGGAGCTTACTGTTCCCCTGGACACAGGAGTACACGGCGGTGCCCCAAGGAGCACTTTAAAACTCGCACGTGACGTTCAACCGGAAGTGATGTGCTG
>VIAB01036190.1:10915-26558 GCA_009801035.1 Oophaga pumilio
CTAGGCGCCACTGGCGAACTGGCGCCCGGGTTTGTCAAACCCTGTCTTACAGTGAGGGGAGACAAAAAAGTAAATGGATCTACAAAAGGAGAAAGTGAGCTATATTGCTGGGTATGTTATTTTCAGCTCCACCTGATTAACTGTATCATTCACACGAGGTATTTATAGACCCAATAGACCCATTTAATTAGGGAAGTAAAAATGCAAATTGAAAAATCAGTTCCCTCATGATATTTTTCTAGTCACTTTGGAAGTGCTTCCATTTAACGGCAACGTTTGATTTCACCGTATAATTAATTCCTTGCAGTACACGATCGCCACATCCAGTCACTGCTTACTAATTGGTGACATCAGTAATACAAGTCTATTTTTAATCTGTTCCTAAAGACTGTGAGGATTTAGACACAGGCAAATCATTGTACTTCCATGGCTAGCGACGCAGAGGGAAAAAGCTTACGGAGCTAAGCCTACAGTAAGCATGCCTATTAATAAATGCAGACATAACTATTTTTGCTTTATTTTAATGCTTCCATGCAAAAGCCAAGTCCACATTCAGTACACAGATTAAATAAATCCAATACTTCAATTACAAATTGTGAACTGCTATCAATGATGACAGTGACATTTCACATGACATTTGCAAATGTCCGGCACCCAGGACCGAAAGAAGTACATTTATTTCACAATTAAAAACAAGGTTTTATCCCACCACAAAGAATTATTACAAACACAAGAAAGATCTCACAATCCAGATCAAGAATTACCAAACTGTGATATACGAGGGATGTGTTACAGTAACAGACGTCCCATTTACATTTTATTTCCGTTGAACAAGGTAGGTTTTATGTGTGACCGGGTAGAAGCTATTTCCTTGTAAAATACTGGGCTAGAGACAGATGATACCAGTGTGATCCCTGTCAGCTTCTATAGAAAGCAGTCTGTTCACCATTGTCTCTGGAGGCAGGCACTGAATGAACACACTGTTTATGAAGGCTACCACTGACCTTTGTGACGGCATCAGCAGGATTCAATGGCCTTACTAACTGAATACAATACCCATTTACCCAAGGAAACATCACTATACTAAGATAAGTAGAAAAAAATGTAAAGGGGGTTGTGCTAGTTTTGGGAAATACGTTTTGGGCAAGCTCAAGTGTTGACACCTCTATTCTGCCCCCTACCAGATGAATTTGTAGAAAAAAAAAAGACTTCTTTTTAAATAGAAAGCAGTTTTGCTTAACTTTTCTTCAAACAGTAACCTATGAATAGTATACGAAAAGCACATTCTGGCATAATAGCCCATGGTGCAGAACATTTGAAGCATTGGTATACGTTTATACCTTTCTGGCTTTCACGTTTATAGAACTACATGTTTCACAAGGCACAAATCCAAGCAATTAGCCTAATATATCCCGGAATAAATAAAGAGTGGTGCCAAAGTACAATGAGATACTCGCACATCCAGAATACTGTTTTCATTTTCCAACAGGCTTCTGGAAAAATGAAAAGGCTGACTCTGAATTTTCACCATAGACAAACATTGCACTTGTTATACAACATCTTCCCGTAATGTAATTTGATCAAGCAATTTCTCCAGGAAAGATCCATGGATATGAGGGACGAGCAGTGAATGTTTTCGCAATCTGCCCGTGCTGCTTTGGGCTCCTACGCTGACTGTTCTGAAGATATATACAGTACTTAATCTGTATTTGTGTTTAGTCCTATTATGGAACTACTGTAGAACACGTTAAAGGATTGGACCATATAAATAAAACAAACAGGAAAGGTTACATCTGTGTAAAAGGCTAGAATCAGTCTGTGGCACATTCAGCCGTAGTATAAAGTGCATCGTACTTGTCCGTTAAAATACTGGACACCGGGGAACCCAAAAGGACCTCAGGCCCTTCATGTGTGTCACTGACAGATTATTTTGTTTTGTAGGTGCTATGAAGGAACAAAAGAATTCAATTGATAATGCAAGTGTGAACAAATCCTAAATCTTCAATCAATGAAGCATGGTCTCCTGCCAATCTATGCTTACTTTTCAGGTATTTTGGGCATGTGACCGCAGCAGCCAATCAACCGCCTCAGCAGTGATACTACAAGTACAGCACGTATTTTAAAACATTTCCTACCGCGAACCTATATAATTACTGTAATTGTTCACAGCGCATGTAATAACTGGCTGCATGCTCATTTTATTTTAACCCTTAATTTAGACAAAAGGAGACATCGGATAGTTAGAAATTGAAATATATTTATTGCACCAAGACTTGGAATTAATTTACCACCAATTGGATATGTTTTTATTTAACAGGACCTCCCACCTACAATATCAATTTCTACCAGATATTCTACTAGAGCCAAACCTACATAAACCCTCTTATACGAGTGCCAAGCACAGCACTAAGCTAGTTCTGGTGGTCCCATTACGAATTAATGGAACAACAGTGCGTATGATGACCGTGTTCTCAGGAGACGCAGTTCTCAGGATCAGTGGGGTTCCTAGCGATCGGACCCCAGCAACCAATAAGTTATCTCCTATTCTGGGGATAGAGGATTACTTCCAAACTTGAGGCTACCCCTTTAAAGTCCTTTGCACTACAAGACTCTGGTTAAAGGTGATATCTGGAACTTTAAAAAAAAATACAAAATGTACCTAAGAACTAACAGGCAGTTAGCTGCTACCTACCTGCCTATTGTGACCGTCGTCGTTCTCCGCCAGCACATAGCGGTCACAGACTTCCGCTGACGGAATGTCAACAGAGCGGCGGTTGGTCTTCCTGTTGATAGGGTGGGACTACTGGTGTCATACAGACTGACAGCTGGCTCTCTACTGCCTAGTTATGGAAGCCAGCTGTCAATCAGCATGATTCCGGTAGTCTCCTCTCGCCCTGTCAACAGGGAGAGAACCTGCAGCTCTGTTGACAGGAAGCAGCTGAATCTCTGGAAGAAGTCAATGACAGACTAGTAGTTGCCTCTGTTAAACAAAAAAAACATGTCATGTACTTGGTAAATCCCGGATATTCCCTTTAAGAAGCAATCTGATTAAGGGCTCATTTACACGTCTGTATTTTCAGCCCAAGTGCTGCTGTCCATAAAAAAAAAAAAACACGGCGTACTTGGACCAATGTTATTCGCTAGGGTAGTGTTAATTTTCATGGACAATCTGCACTAGTTTCTTCCATAAAAAGGATTAATTTCGCCATTGTAGTCTATTGGTGGCCTGAAAAAACTAAACGGATGCCATACATATAATAGCCGCTTTTTATTGATATGTTGCATTTCTTTAACATAGGAATCAGTAAATGGTTTTGTAAATTGTTAATAGCTGCTGTATTTAAAAAAAAAATTACACACGGATGACAAGTGAGGAAAAAAAAATACCCCCAGTTTATATGGTTTGGTGAATCTACCCTCAAGAGCATTAAACTGACCTTAATGATGTGTTTATATCTCATAGATAGAGACCCCCCCTCCTCACGGTGAAGGAAGGAACACCTATATAACTGAATAGCCAGATTCACACATGATCACCCACATCTTCAGCATCTGGACATAACGTCTTACATTCAAGACTAAATAAGAGAACTAATCAAAGGGCGTGTTAAATCTCCAGCTGGTCAAAGGTTGGTGCTCTGGTGGTCTGTGGTGGACTCTATATTACGTGAATGCTGCAGCCAATCACAAGCATTAGTGGTCACGGACCATAACGCTAGATAAGCAAAGACAGCTACCAGTGTAGCATCGGCACTGGAGAATCAAAGTATTTACTTTGGAATCTAGTTTAACTTCCTAATCTGCCTGACAACCCCTTTAAGGTTGTAGACATTTTCAGCCCCTGGAGATACAAATAATATTTTCATCCATTTGTCACCAAGCAAAGGTTTTGAAAATTGTAAGGAAAACCAAAACACAAAATATATTGCTTTTGCCTGAGTTGCATGTGCCTTCCAAAAAACATCAATTTACAAAGAACATCTAGAGTGGAGAGCATATATGTGCACTGAATCGACCAAACGTCATAAAGAACCCGCACACTATCTACACACTGCATCAAGAGATAGGAGAGCAGAGCAGTGACCTTACAGCTACTAGCACAGGAGAATATGGAAGAGGACGATATGCGACAATGAGAAGTACACCACAGCTACCGTCTATTTTACTGAAATCAATGCATATAAACATATCAGGTTAGCATTCTAGAGTGTACTGGACACCGAGTAGTAAGACAGAGCACCTTGATTTCCAATCCACATGCATTTAGCACCTTTGACAAATTTCATTTAAAGGGAATCTGTCACCCTAAATTGGCGGGATATTTAAATGATGGCAGTCAGGTCAGATGGGCGGTGTTTTGGGTACTTGCCTTAACATGTTGTTCGCCGCTGTCTCCATTATTTCTGGGAATTGTAGTCGTTGTCCGCCATATAACGCGCCTGCGCATTGCAATCTGCGGGCAAAGCATACTGCGCGTGCGCAATTCAAGATTGCAATGTGCAGGCTCGTTATATGGAGGGCAACGACTACAATTCCCAGAAATAATGGAGACAGCGGCGAACAACATGTTAAGGCAAGTACCCAAAACACCGCCCATCTGACCTGACTGCCATCATTTAAATATCCCGCCAATTTAGGGTGACAGATTCACTTTAAAGGGGTCGTTCAATGTTTTTATATTGATAGTTTATCCTTATGGTACGTCATAAATACCTATATCCAATAACAATATTGCACCCTCATCGATCAGCTATTTCTCAGCTGGACGTGATCAGTTGCAGAGCGATACAGAAAAGCTCAAGTCGTGAACAGCGTAGTAGCTGCAGTGGGGTACTGCAGATCTACCCCAATCCATTTGAACAGGGGCGGAGGGGCAGTAGCCAGAGATGAGCAGCTCTACAACTGATCACGGAAACAGCTGATCGGAGGGAGTGGCTACTGATATCCTCGGAATAGGCCATCAATATTAAAGTGCCTGACAACCCCTTTAACTATCTCAAAATTTTTCAATTAAGGGAAAATAAAAAATAAAAAAAATCTTCAAAAAAACTTGACTGCAGCTACTGGTCAAGCAAGGGTTGTCTCCCAGCTTTGATAACTTATATGGCAAATCATAAGGTGCCCATACACATTAGATGAACAATTAATCTGTATGGGGATTCCAAATGCTCCCTAATGACCAAGATGACACGAACAGATGAAAAATTGTCCACTTTTTTTCCAGGAAAAAAAATTAAAAAATATGCTTTTTTCATCTGTATTGTCATCAGTGTGGCATTCATTATTATACATCAGCAGCAAATAAAATTTACAAAAACAAATACAGTTTCCCATGTTAGGAATTGCAATGTATCTGTAAAAATTGGATGCTACAAGGCTGATACGCTTTTGTTTTTTTCAAACCTATTTTTTTGTACGGACATTTGGTCTGTGAAAAAATGGTCACCTGAACTGCCAATCTGAATGTATGTGAGAATGCAGCCTAAAGAGCAAATCTGAAAAGGCAGAGGAAAGAAGTAGAAGGTTGATTAGTCATGTTGGATTTCAACTTGCCTGATACTTTGTTCTCATTCCAAGAAGGCAGGGATTTATTCCATAGTAAGGAATGCTACAGTGCTGGCAGAATGAAAGTCAAGTGGATCTGCCCACTTAGAGCACCACTCCAGCGTATTTTTTTATTGCATTGCTGGAGTGGTGCTACTAATGCAAGTTCCCTGCCCATGCTCTTCATCATTTATTGGTGCCGCAATGATTGGTCTCCAGCAGTTTGTGACTTGCCACATTGCTCTAGTGTTTTCGGGTCATTTTTCAATACAAAGTCTAATAGAGTCCTGTTCCGGCTCTCATATATTTGCAGTGAGAGCTTGCTACCGTCACTTCTGACTTCCAGCCAGAAGTTGCAGTCCCAAGAGTGGACTGTGGGATAGGAGCAGCAGCAGAAAGGGATGAAGACGGAGGGTGGCAAGTATAATATTAGATGCAGGAATCGTGCGTTATTAGGACCACTACAGCGCTGAAATAAAAAAAATAAAAGAGTTGGAGTGATGCTTTGAAGAGTGGATTGAATATTACAAAGTATGAGAATAAGGACAGTTCCTGTACATATTAGGCTGGTATGTGCAATTTTACCTTGTTGAGGAGGATGAGGACAACTATACCATGCTGTTACTTGGAAGAAACAACAAGTACAGTTTAATGGCATTTTGTTGTTACAAAAAAACATTTTAAGTATACCTCTTATGATAAACTGCCAATTTCTGCTTTAGGTTTCCTATGCCATCTGATCCATTATAAGCTTTCACACTGAGATTAGCAGAGCATGCATGTTTATGTCATTGGCGTGAAGGTGATAAACAGCTGTCAGACAATTCTAGAGGTGTTTCCATCTTGTAGGAACAAAGGATTCGCAATGGAGAACAGCCAGGTGATCCCATAAACTCCAGATTGCCAGCTGATCCGGTTGAGATTTGCACGGCTGCACAGGACAGACCAGAGACTACTGCCCAGACATCATAGGTGGTAATGGATGCCCACACTATGGTGAAGACCAGAACTGTCACTTAGAAGATGGTCAGTTGCCACTAGAAGGAAAGACATTGGTTTCCTAACCTTCAGAGCTGGATTCTAACAGAATTCATTGTCATCCTCCCACCATCAGCCTTCTGCAGGACTGGAACAGGGATTGGCAATCCTGGACAACCAGCGTCTATAGTCAATGGGAAAGACAGATGTCGGCTTCATATATATATATATGTGCCCAGAGCTGCCATGGCACCGGATGTAGAGGCTGGGCACATGTATCACCTGCACACCCTGCGCCCGTAGGAAGACTATAGACCGAGTAGTAACACCTGGGAGGACGCTGGCACCTGCTGCTCTCTCCTTGTATTGTGCCAGGCTAATGGGCACCCAAGGTGGGTGTGAGAGGGAAGCGGGGGCCACAACACCATCCTCCCTATACAATCCCAGCCTCCCCCATACCGTGTGGCTGTGTACACCCGCCATGACAGGCAGCCGTGCCAGCACACCCCATCCACACAGCTCCGCCACATACAGAACTTACAGCAGCCGGAAAGTTTGGAGAGTCGCACACCCGCGCCATGTCCCGAGGACGCACATCTGTGCCGCTGCCTCTGTCACATGGGGACGGGGAGCTCCTGACAGGAAGAGAGACCCCCGGGGAGAGGAGATGGGGGATGTGAGGCCGCGTAACAAAGGCTGGCAAACCGGGGGGCACCGTGCTGCCTGACAACGTGCAGGCCTCGGGGAGACACATCTCCATCACACTCACCTCCCTCAATGCTGCTCGCTTTGTTGGCCCCCGGTCACAGGCCCGGCTCTTCCCGTCGGTGGCTGCTCACTTTCCTCCTGTCTCCTTCCCGTCCGCCTAGCAGCTTTCTCCGGCCAACCGACACGGCGCGCTCCCCGCCGGCGCGTTCACGAGTGTGCAAGCCCGCGCCTTCTCACCAGCCGTCACCTGACAGCGGTACTCTCCCGGGACCCTGCGTCATGTGACCGGCGCGTGATAACGGCCCCCTCATGTCCTGACGTATTGGTGTGCCCCCAGTGTGTGGGCAGGGGGACACGTACATGGACGAGTAGTATGGGAGGAAGTACCTGACGTCCAGTCACATAGGTGAGAGGATGCAGGTTACCTCATGGGCCTCACAGCGAAGGCTGGGGCCACACCGAGCAATGGCCGCCGAGGAGCAGCTCCAGAGATGCCGGCTTCCACAGTGCCGCTACCATTAGCCTCAGGCTCCTGTTCACACATTGCATTTTACTGCCCCACAGACATGTCGCCCCAGCTTAGAGTCGCAGAGGTTTTCTGCTGTAGTGTTGTAAGTTCTTAGGGCTTGTTCACATTTGTCTTTGCCTTAGCACGTCACTGCACCAGCACATAAGCTAGGTGACATCTCCTGCTGCTTTTTACTCCTTGCAGATTTGAAGCAGTTTCGCACCTGCAGAATGTCGCGTCTTTAGTGTTTTTGAAGCGTTTTTCATCCATTGTAATAAACGGTAAAAGAAAAAAACATAAAAACGTGTGTATATTACCCAGCCTTTACCCCAAGGACACATGCACCCGCTAAGGTAGCAGATATTTCTGCCCCACACACGTCTCTCTGCAGTGAAAACTGAAGGAATGGACATTGCAAAATCATCCATTTTGCTCTGCAGCAAGGTCTCAACGTGAGAACAAGCCCTAAGGCCCCTTTCACAGGTCAGTGTCTCCGGTACACGTGGTGACAGTTTTCTCATGTTCCAGACACTGACACACGGTAGATCCATTCAAATGAATGAGTCTATAGATGTCAGTGTGTTTTCACTGATCGTGTGTCTGTGTGCAAAATACGCCGACATGTCCGTTTTCACACGGACCGGAAAACGTGCTGCACAGGAGAACAGTGCACACAGTCCTCCGTGTGCACGGACGGCCGCCGAGGAAGAGGCGCTACTGTAAGCCACTGTCCCTCTGCGGCTGGTGCTGAAGCCGGCTGTTATTCTCCCCTGCCTGCCTGCGAGCAGAGGAGAACAATGAGCGGTATATTAAAGTCCGAACGACAGCAGGTGGGGGATTTTGGGACTGGTACCCCGTCATCCGACACCTGCTGTCCAAACTTTAATGTTCCGCTCATTGTTCTCCTCTCCTCACTGGGAGAATGATGGCCGGCTTCAGCACCAGGGGACAGCGGCTTACAGTAGCGCTACTTCCCCAGCGGCCGTCCTTGTGGTACTGATGCGGCACACGGTTGCCACACATAGTACACACACGGACACTGATATTTTCGGTATCGGAAATATCAGGACGTGTGAAAGGGGCCTAAGAGGTATTATTATAATGAGTCTTAACAATACAGCAGAAAATCAATGCGATTCTTAGGCCGCATTCACACGTGCAGAATTCGGTCAGTATTTTACATCAGTATTTGTAAGCCAAAACCAGGAGTGGGTAATAAATAGAAGTGGTGACGTGTTTCTTTTATACTTTTCCTCCGACTGTTACACTACTGGTTTTGGCTCATAAATACTGACCAAATACTGATAGTGTGAACGCGGCCTCCAATAGCCAAGCTGCAGACAAATCACGTTACGGCGCTCTACTTCATTCAACATGAGATGTCTGTTCTGATTGATGGGGGTCTCAGTGGTTAGATTCCCACAAACTAGCAGTTACTGGTACCCTGTGGACAGGGGATGACTTGTTGGAACCAGAATACCTCTTTAAAGGGTTATGTAAAAACTAATTTCAAGTCCAGATATGAAGTTTATAGCTGTAACTTGCAGTCCTTCCATCGTTAAAATATACTTTGCATTTAACCTGCTCAGGGCAGAGTCTGGAAGACAAAAGTCTCCTTCCACCTCCGGCAACTGGAAGTGCTGGTATAGTCCATGTTTACTTCAGGAGAACCTCTGCTCCTTTCCTGACAAGCGTGGCAGAACGTGATTTCTATCGTTACTGCATGAAGGCCGTGACTGAACATTGTCGATCCTTAGCGCCGGCACTCAGCTTGTGATGGCAAACGGATATGGGGGAATAACGGCTTGAAGCAGGTACGGACTGGGGCTGAAATTCAGCCCTGGCATTTGAAATCACACAGGCCCATGCTGTAACTGTCCCCAAGCACCAGATGGGATATATTGCTAATATTACCCTGGATGGAGGAAAGCAAGATTTACAAGAAGACCAATATTTCTAATGATACCCGTAGCCTGCTGGGGTAAGTGACGGAGTCAGCGACCTTGTGCTCCGTCACAACTCTTAACAGTATGGGTGTCTTGAGAACACCGATTCTGTTAACAACGTAGCAGACAAGACAGCCCCGCAACCAGACAAGGCCCTTCTGGCATTTGCCAGATGGCCAGTGCGGCCCTGGCTTGAGGTCTTCTATGTGTGATATGTGTAATTTTGAAAGTCCATATACAATTCGCCATTAGTTTAGTTCTGAAACATACATAGACCCCACAATTCTCAGGATATGTGTAACTCAGACCTCAAATGTAATGGTTCTTCCTGGAATATTTCTCCTCCCTAATGCTGAATGCTCCTTGAGAACCTTCCACTTACCTGTATTTTTGTAGAGGACTAGTTCTTAAGAGATAACTTGAACTTCAAAAGAGTTAATCATTCACAGAAGACTATTCTCACTATTTTGAGCTGATTGGACTCTGCCCTGTAGATAAAATGATAGCGAACCTGTGCAATGTTGCGTAATTGCATAGAATTCTTTTTATACAAACGTTATTCTCTTACATAATTGAATAGGTTTTATTTGCATAGGACATCCAGTTTATTACTCCCGTCCCAGCTCAGGAACCATACCTTGATTTCTTCCACATGGCCTGCTCCCTTTTTTGCTAATCCATGCCAAGATACTATAGTAACCCAAAAAACACCTCCCACCACCACCCAAGGCCTTTTAAATGGACTCTGTCACAAGGTTTTTGCTACAACATCAGAGAGCAGCGTTGACAGATTTCTATGTACAAGTCAAAAAGATTAAGGTTTGCACCATAACTTACCAAGACTGATTACTCTAGAGCATAGGAATTGCATTGCTGCCATTGAAAATGGGAGAAAAAAATTGAAAAAAGCGCTATATAGTGTATATATGAAATATGCATCTGCAAAAATTGCTATGAAAAAAGGAATGTTCTTAGCGCATAGATTGGCCAATATATGTGTGCCCAATTACCACGTCAAGATGTCCTTTGTAAATTGGGACCCTGTCCTGTAATGTCACCTCTCTTGGGCAAAAAGCTTACAATTTATGGGGCAGGAATGGACCAGCTAATCTGCTTAAAATCACCTGTGGCTAATGGGAGTGGGAGTGCACATGTCCAAAAGGCTTGATACAAATAGACAAAAAGAAGAACCAGCACATGTAAGCTAGTGTGAATAGGCGCCAACCAAAGAAAGCATAAAAGTCAAAAAGATTAAGGTTTGCACCATAACTTACCAAGAATGATTACTCTAGAGCAGGGGTCCCCAACCTGTAGCTTGGGAGCCACATGTGGCTCGCAGGCTCATGAATTGTGGCCGCGGCTGTCTGCCAGCTTGGCGCATTATCTCCAAATCTAGCAAACAGGTAAGAAGAGCGCATCTGAAAATGGTGAATTTTGTGAGCAGGTCTGGATGCACATATATTGGTCTTAGGAGTTTTGAGATAATTTAAGTATGGTACGCTGGAGACAAGATGATACCATCAGTCAGAGGAGGTGCTTGAAGCTTGATGTGACAGTGTGTTGGGAGTGCTTGATGAGAAAAAACTGAATGGGGGTATTGTGGGAACCTCTGGATCTTGATATACTGCTTTGCGGTGATTTCTGTGAAAAATGTTTGTTTAACGTTAAGCCTGTAAGGGGCTTTGGTTTCCACTATTGTGAGGGGGGCGGGAGCTGAATGTGGCTCGCGACCCTCACTCAAGGCTGGATGTGGTTGCGACTCTCAGAGCTGAATGTGGCTCATGACCCTCTCTCAGAGCTGAATGTGGCTCTCAAGGTCAGAAAGGTTGGGAACCTCTGCTCTAGAGCATAGGAACTGCATTGCTGCCATTGAAAATGGGAGAAAAAAAATTGAAAAAAAACGCTATAGAGTGTATATATGAAATATGCATCTGCAAAAATTGCTATGAAAAAAGGAAGGTTCTTAGCGCATAGATTGGCCAATATATGTGTGCCCAATTACCACGTCAAGGCGTCCTTGGTAATTTGGGACCCTCTCCTGTAATGTCACCTCTCTTGAGCAAAAAAGCCTACAGGAATGGACAAGCTAATCTTAAAATCACCTGTGGCTAATGGGAGTGGGACTGCACATATCCAAAAGGCTTTGATACAAATAGAGAAAAAGAAGGACCAGCACATCTAAGCTAGTGTGCATAGGCGCCAAAGAAAGCATAAAAGTCAAAAAGATTAAGGTTTGCACCATAACTTACCAAGAATGATTACTCTAGAGCATAGGAATTGCATTGCTGCCATAGAAAATGGGGGAAAAAAATTGAAAAAAGCGCTATATAGTGTATATATGAAATATGCATCTGCAAAAATTGCTATGAAAGATGTTAATCCGTGATGGGTGCGTGGTACATGACAGCAGGTTTACTAGTCCTCTAGTGATAATCTCCTGCTAATAAAACTGTGATTTTATGAAAACTACACCAAGATACCTAGTAAGTTATACATGGCTAGAATCAGGGTCTCTGTATCTACATTATGCTGCTGTTAGATTAGGTAGTGAATACCTGATGACAGATTCCCTGTAAGGCTGACTCAAGAGGTCATGCTCTGATTATTAAGCCAGCAACCATGTACTTGTTAGGAGTTGCTTCACCTTCCATTTGGTTCCAGCTCCTACCAGATACCTGATTATTTCCTGCTACTCCTGACTTCTATCTATCTACCAGCATTAATTTCATAACTCAGTCCAGCTTACCTTGGGCTATTCCACATTTGTCGCTGCAATCCGATTTCCAATAGGTTCTTGTAATTTTTCTCAGCACTGTTCACATGTGAATTTTTGCAGTCAAGTTAAGTCGTGACTGCAAGCAACTAGTTTCCTAGTCATCATTACTGTCCTGCAGTTAACCATCTGTCTGCTGCAAGCATATGACTGTCATTAACCAACTGTCTGCTGGAAATCCCTGATGCATACATGTTCCCTGCCAGTGCCATATATTCTATATATCTACTGTTCCCGTGTGTATCTACGTATCAGGCCCTTCTTCAAGTGTTTTCTGCTTTGCTTGCCTGTCCACCCTCTGGCATATCATTTTGTCCTGTTCCTCAGTGATCTACATGACTATAAGGGCTCACTTCACTGCATCATCACTACCACTATGTGCTGTTCACCCTGACCTTGGAGAATCCACTTCACTAGGTGAGCCTATAAGATATGTTTTTTAGAGGGGGGTCTATGTTTTATAAAATATAAGTGTTATGGACTCACTTGAGGTGGATTCTCTAAGATGTAGCTCTGGGTAAGCGACATGTACAAAAGGCGCAGCGGATTGAGTCTTGATGGACAACTCCTGCATCAGTGACATCTTGGACAGCAGGCTATGCCGTATGACAGACAAGCAAGTGGAACAGGTAGCACAAATGAAGGAGAGCCAGGCAGGCAAATACACAAGGAAACAGTAACTGTACAGGAAACTGTCATCGTCTATCAGAGAAGCAGTTAATCACAGGAGTAACGGAGAAGTGAATGCAGTCTGGTAGCTTCCAGCAGGACAACAGTTAATAGCAGCCATGTAGCAAGGAAATGGTTAACTGCAAGAAGTAAAGGCAAACAGACTCACTTGAAGAGCTATGTGAAAAGGAACAATTGTGAAGAGTTGTTAACTTGCGGGCTGAGAGGTAAGTGTGGACAACCGAGTAATGGACTAAACTTGGATATAATGTCTGTAGCATGGAAATCAGAAGTAGCAGAGGTGGATAGATAACTGGATGGAGATGAGCCGAGTGAAGCAGAAGCAAGATTCCTATCAAGCTCACATCAACTGTCAATAATTCTACTTAATAGCCAAGTACCTGACCTGTACCCGAGATGGCCTTATCAGGCTTAGGATTACTTCAGTGGAATTCCACCGCAAAGGGAGGCGACCATAGGAGCAGGAAGCAAGGCATGGTGATGAAGCCAGGACAGGTGAGTAGCAATTTGCAGTAAATAACCATTTGTTGTGTATAAAAGTCAATTATGTTGAATATATGTATGATGGCTTAAAATTGTAGATACAAATAAAAAATTATATAGAAAAAATTTTCTTTTTTTCCCCTTTTTCTTCTCTCCTTTTTCTTCCCTTTTTTTCTCTTCCCTTTTATATTCTTTACATTTGGGGACTCCTTCTCACTGTGGATCTTCTGGAGCTTGAGACCCTATCTTGGGTTTACAATGGTTTCATTTAACCCTTCAGGTCAAAAAGGTAAGATTTTTTATTAAAATATTTTTTACATATAATTTTAAGACCTCATACATATACTCAAAATGATTCATTTTTAAATACAACAATTGGTCCTTTGCTGCAAATTTTACATATGTGACTAGTATAAATTGTTGGTTTTAATAGTTTTAAGTTGTATAGAAGTTTCTTCCCTCCCCTATATAAGGGAGGTGGCTCTGTATAGCATGCTGTACCTGATGAAAAAGTCAACTCGAATTTGAAACACGTATGAATGAGTAAAGATCCAGAGAACAAACACCCTTGTCTTCTCTCTGTGGCAGCGCTTGTGAATTACCGCTCTTTTTCCTGTGTGGCTTGAATAAGCTCTGCTCCTGAGACACTATTATGTAGTATCTTCTCTCTGTCACTTATTATTCAGAATATGTCTCATACACCCAGCAATGGAAATAAAGCCATCAATAACATATTATCTTTGTCAGAGTACAGAGAATTCTACTCCTGCAGAATGAACTCTTGGCAAGGTTGTAACACTCCATCTTGAATAGTTCTAACTTTATAGCCATGTATGTAAAAATGGGAATAGGGTCTCTTGCTATCTTTAGGATAGGTCATCAATATCAGATTGGTGGGGAGTCGATACCACGTACTCCTACCGAACTGTTGTTTACAACTCCCACAGTTTCTGAGAACTGCCACTACAAAGTTTACAGCGTACATACAGCTATGGGTGCTGTAAACAGCAGATTGGTGGGGACGCTAGGTGTTAGACCTCCACCGATCTGATATTCAGGGGAGTTCCTCGATTAAAAAAGTTCTGGATCATCCCTTTAAAACTGTAAATCTGCACAAAACATGAAAAAACCTCAATATAAAAACTGGTTTATTTGACTTTAGATATTTATAATGTTGTCCTTAAAAGGGTTGTCCAACAAGCTACATTTATTATCTCATCACATAATAGGGACCCAATGCATGATTGCTTATAGTCCCATCACTGATATATCCTCCAATTGCAAGAACAAGGGTCCCGTGTCACCATGAAATGGTGGTCCCACATGTGCACTAAAGGTCTATTTACACAATATGAATGCTGATTCGTAAACTTTTACCAGTTAGCAGTCATTTTTCTGTTTAAACAGGTGGACTAAAGCATACAATGCGCACAGAACGATCTAAACTAAATCGCTTAGTGTACATAGGCTGCCATAGGTCTCAGCAGCGCAAGTCCTGGTTACACAGGCTGATGCACCGCCTAGAACAATGGTGTTTTTTTGTGCTGCACAAAAGATCATTTCACCCAACGAACAAGCGATTTTTTTTTTGTTCATCAGGTGATTAGCAGGCTGTTTACATGGCAAGATAATCGTGAAATTAGCATTTGTAACAAGCTCCGTTCATTGTAAAGGGTTAAACGCAAACAGCTATTTGGTGTTCATGTGAACCTCTTTCATTACCAGTCAAGCAGAGCTGACAGTAGATGTAGTTACAGTGCTTTCTTATTGCCATAGGCATGTTCTTTTGTAGATCAGAACTTGGTTGGATAACCTAGCATTATGCCACTAAAGCCTGGTGCACACGGTCAGTAATTAGCAGCCCTTCGGACGCAGCACACGTCCGCTGCATCCAAAGCGCTGCCAGCTTTTGAACGCAGGTGATTCCGCATGTGTTCACTGAACAGAGCGGAATATGTTGTGAATAGGTTGGAAATCAGTTCTGAGCAGAAGCTCCCTCTGGTGGTTACAAAC
>VIAB01036193.1:0-26553 GCA_009801035.1 Oophaga pumilio
TCCCAGGCCGAGGGTGTAGATGGAGAAGAGTAAGGGTCCTAGAATTGAGCCTTGACGAACACCGACAGACATGGGGCGAGGTGAGGAGGTGGTGTGGGAGAGGGAGACACTGAATGTTCGGTTTGTTAGATATGATGAGATCCAGGATAGGGCCAAGCCATGAACCTGATATGGCTGACAAGCTGCAAATGATGGACAAGTAGTGAACTGTGCGTCAGTGCAATAAGATTGCAGTGACATTAATAAACCACAGACTCTTTACCACTCTTCACTTACAGTCCAACAGTTATACAGTCAGCATTACTGGGAGATAAGCTACTGAACTCTCAAGATATAGTGTTGTACCAGTGCTATCTGCCTCCTTCTCTGGATTTAATTTTAGAGTAAGGTATTTTTCCCTTTCATTAAATGAATGTCTTCAGTTGTAGGCTATTAAAAGAAACATTCCATGTTGATCTTCTCTGATTCCACAAGCGAGAATCGCTGTGGTGCTGATGTCACATTGAAAGCGCTGCAGCCAATCGGGACTTAGTGGTTCTGGAAGGGGTTTAGGCTGGTTTCACATTTGCTGATGGAGGTGCTGCGGAGGGCTGCATACTTCCTCCGTGAAGCTCCGCCCACTGCTGTACCTCCTCCGGTCAGCTCCGCCTATGTCTGCATGCGGCCTGCGTACCTATATTTATCATTAGGTACGCAGGCCGTGCAGATGTATGCGAATGCCGGCACATACGTCTTTTTGATGGTGCGGCGACCGCAATAAAATGCAACATGTTGCGTTTGGCGCAGGTCGCCGCACAGTCAAAACAACGCATGTGCCGGCATCCGCATGCATCTGCATGGCCTGCGTACCTAATGTTAAATATAGGTACGCAGGCCGCATGTAGAGATAGGCAGAGCTGACCGGAGGAGGTGCAGCGGTGGGCGGAGCTTCACGGAGGAAGTACGCAGCCCTCCGCAGCACCTCCATCAGCAAATGTGAAACCAGCCTTAATGTCGTCACTGGCAGAAACTCTAAGCTCCCTGATTTGCTGCCGCTCTGTTGATGTGTTGTCCAAGTCAACACTGGGAGCAACAGCAGAGACTTGCCGGTGGCACCCTGAAAGGTGAGTACAGTGCAGTTTGTTTCTTTATAATAACCTGCAGGGATGTTCATTTACTGAAGAGGTATAACCCCATTAAGAGTAGCTTCTACACAGGGTACCCCAAATGCTAATGGCCATTTAAATAGACAGTACTTCAGAAATTCTTTTAGATGCATGTAAACCAATGCAAAGATTACAAATACTTGACATATTCCTGGGCCCTTAAATAATGCAGTAAAGCATCTAAGGGTGAAATGACATCAGATATCATAAACAGATTTAGCATAACTGTGATCTTTTACTGCCTCTTGTTACTTATGCTTATTGCTCTTTAAAGTATAATCTGATGCTATAATTTGCCTCTGTCAATTAAGAGTGGACTATGGTTGTCACCTGGGGTACTTATATACTGTATATACATACAAAGAATATAAAAAAAGTTTACACAACCTTTAAAATGCCATCTTTTGGCATGTAAAAAAATCTTACCAATCAGTATAATTTCAGAACTTTTTCCACGAATAATGTCATCCATAATCTGTACAAATCATTTGAAAAATAAACTGAAATCTTTTTGGTTGGAAAAAGAAAAAGAATTAAAATAAACTACCCTTAAACTAGTACTTTGTTGAAGTACCCTTTGAATTTATGAATTTTGGATTTATACTGTATATACATATATATTAAGAAATATATCACCATCATGCAATTCAGATTTTGTGGAAGGCCTTTTTTTTTTTTACAAAAACATAAAAACTATTGTAGCATCACTGTGCCATTAAAGAAGCAAATTTCTTATGGGAATAAAGCAATCTGCAAAGATGTAGCAATCAATATGTACTACTGAATTACATGCTGTAAGATGAGTTTCACTCTACTCTTAAAGAACTGCTTTAATCAGCAGGAGAAATATGTTACATCACGACAAATGATAAAAATGTAGATTTACTGTGGCTGCTATACCTCTGCTGTACTTTTCTGGGAATAGTAAAATTTAACTTATAAGGCCATGTTCCTTAAGCAGTGCTATGTCCAACCTGCAACTCTTGCCATCTGTTTCTCATTTATAAGGACCAAAATGCAGTTTGAAAATATTTGACATTTTTGGCATTGAGTATCAGTTAACTCCTTGGTACTTTTTCAACTATGTTGTAGTTTCCAGTGCTTGTTCTTTTCATGTATATTTGAGCTCCATTTTATTGAAGAGTAGGATCATAGTCTCAGTATTGAGAATACACATTTTAGGCCTCGCTTTCATGAGTGTATAACACGGTCGAGTGCTATGTGATGTTTTGTCGTATAGCACTCGGCCCACTGTCATACTATGGGGCAGTGCAGATCAGCAATTTATTTTCTCATGCTGATTCAGCATGAGAAAACAATCACAGCATGCTGCGGGTATGTCCGAGAATCGGATCCCACTCACTCATACAAATCAATGGGTGCCTGTAAAACATCAAACTGCACTCAGATGATATCCGAGAGATGTACGTGCAGAGACAACAGAGAAGATGGAGAAATTAAGTTCTCCATTTCTCTGCACCTGTGCTGAGATTCTCTAATGCCACAGAATCGGATCACATCGGAAGATGACACTTGGCTCAAACTAGCAGAGTTTGAGCTGAGTGTTATTAGCATAATCGTCTCAATTCTATTGCATGAGAAAACCTATTCTAGGAGTGAACATACAATAAATATGAATACGACCACAGGGTCTATTATTCATGAAACAATAATCAGAGCACATGTTCCGATATAATACGCACCTGGAATCCCCATGCCTTAATAATAATAATAATCTTTTTTTATATAGCGCCAACATATTCCGCAACGCTTTACAGTTTAACAGTTTCAAAACACAAGTCATAAGTAGCAACGTTAACAATACAATAATTAAAGCAAAATAAGACGACCCTGCTCGTGAGAGCTTACAATCTACAATGAGGTGGGGGAATACAAAGTACAGGTGTGTATATACAATGGTGCATTTACAATGATGGTCCAGCCATCTTGAGGGAGTGAGGGATGGATGGAGATAGTGAATGGGCTACACACACACACACACTTACACATAGAATGACTTTGATTAGTGAATGTGATAGGCCACTCTGAACAAATGTGTTTTGAGGGAGCGCCTGAAACCATGCAAATTGTGGATAGTCCTAATTTCTTGGGGTAGAGCATTCCAGAGGATTGGCACAGCGCGGGAGAAGTCTTGGAGTCAGGAGTGGGAGGTACGGATTAGTGCAGAGGATAGTCGAAAATCGTTTGCAGAGCGCAGCAGTTGGTTAGGCCGATAGATTGAAATGAGGGAGGAGATGTAGGGGGGTGCAGCACTGTGGAGAGCTTTGTGGGTGAGAACCAGTACTTTGAATTGGATCCTATAATGAATGGGCAGCCAGTGTAAGGACTGGCGAAGAGCGGACGCATCTGAGTACCGATTAGCCAGATGGATGACCCTGGCTGCTGCATTAGGGATGGACTGGAGAGGGGATAGTCGAGTAATGGGGAGGCTAAGTAATAGAGCGCTGCAGTAGTCCATATGCCTTATAAATAATTATATAAATTCTAGATACAAATAGTGCAAAGAAGAAAAAAATCCAAGTACATAAAGGCACAGCTTAGAAACAAGCTGCTGAATGGGCATGAGAAAATAATTGCAGCATGCTGTTAGTGGCTTCGATATTGCATGTGAAACATAAGATTGCACTGATGTCATCAGAGTGCAGCCGATTATCGGGGACATCAACAGAGAAGATGGAAAAATTACTTTCTCCATCTTATTTCCACCTGTGCTCTGAGTCTCCTATGTGATGAAATAGGATTACAGTAGAATGACACTTGGATAAAACTTCCATGAGAGAACTGACAGCCATGTGACCGCAACATTACTTTTACTATAGAAGGTTGGGGTGGAACTTTCAGTGAGAATACAGTATGTGAGGTTGTATACAAAAGGAAGGACACTGTGAGGACACCATATGAAGGGATCAGTGTACAGATTGAGTGATAGCATTTGTCAGGACACTATATGGGGGATCAGCGTACAGATTGAGGGACAGTGTGAGGACACCATATGGAGGGAGTACAGTGTGAAGAGGGGGCACAGTATGGAGAAGGGATATTGTTTGGAGGGACACTGAAGATGGGGACAAGTTTGGAGACTATTGTTCATAACGCAGGTTCAGTGTATAGGGGTAAGGAGTATAATAAGGGGGGAAGGTTTTACGGTTGCAGTGGCCATAGTTCATGGATGAGAGATGCTGTGGTAGTTAAAGTATATAAAAGGGGGACGGTGTGGAAGCAATATTTTATTGGCGAGGAAGCCAATTATCATGAGAGTGACACTTTTGGGCAGATGACTAAGAAAAGGATGAGAACAATTTCAATCAGAGAAGATGTCACCTATAAGATACCTGGTTCTTAGGGTGCATTTACAATGGCCAATCACGACACCTAAATAACTGCCCACTGGATAAATGAAGCCAATAAACAATTGTTTAATAGCCTGTTTAGACCAGCTGACTGCACTTTCATGTGCACAGAACAGTCCTTTATATGATTATTCAGTGTACATATAATAGCATTGTTCGCAGCCTGACATGTCTACACAGAATGATTTGCTGCCAAGAACAATGATGTTTAAGCAAGCTTAAAAATTATTTCACCTGACAAGCGAACGTTTGCTGGTACATTGAGTGATTGAGTGACTGACAGTCTGTTAAGATATGCCGATATTTGCTTTCTGATTATTGGCTATAATGTAAATTGTAGCACCAGCATCTCTGCCCTCTGCCCCTGCTATAGCAGAGATGCCAGTGTACTTACAGCCACGGCCCCAATACTGCTTTTTTTCTGCAGGTGCCAGGGGTGCACACACAGCACACAGATCCCTGGGCACCGTGCTTGGGGAGAGTGCACTTCCCCTCTCTTAAGGGGGCCGCTCACATCCTCCTATAGTGTCCCCACCAATTGCAAGGGTGCCAATCCTAAGGAATGGCCTTCCGAAGCAGAAAACGTCTTTGTTTCTCTTAAGCAGACCTTCTCCTTGGCTGTTGTGCTGCATTGTTCAAACCATACCAAACAATTCTTTCTGGACGTGGATACTTCTTCCTCAGGGGCCGGTGCTGTTCTTACTAAGAAGTCCTCTTCCGGTCACTTGATGACCTGTGGCTTCTTTTGTAAGATCTTCTCTGCACCTGAATGCAATTACTCTATTAGTTACGGAGAACTGCTCGCGATCAAGCTGGCTCTGGAAGAGTGGCAATATTTGCTTGAAGGAGCGATGTACCCTGTGGTTATATACACTGATCATAAGAACCTTGCCTATCTGCAATCCACACAGCAACTTAATCCTCGACAACCAAGTTGGTCTTTGTTCTTTGCTCACTTCAACTTCACTCTTTATTTTCTGCTTGTTGATAAAAACATCAAGGCAGACACTCTCCTGATCCTTCTAGACCTTTGACCAAGAGGAAAAGCTTAAACACATCATCAAGCCTTCCAAAATAATTACAGTCACTCCATTGCATTGGACTTGTATCATCTTCCCTCCAGTAAGACTTTTGTAGCTGAACTTGATAGGAAATGGGTTCTTTTATGTGATCACTCGTCTAAGTTTAGCGGGCTGTGCCGGACAGAGGAAGATGGCTCTCTTCATTTTCTGACACTACTGGTGGCTAACTCTGTGCAAAGACATTGCAGATTTCATCTCTGCCTGTCCCTCGTGTGCCCAAAACAAAACTCCCAAGCGGCTTCCAACCAGTCAGATGCTTCCTTTACCCTTGTAATCTGATCCCTGGCAGCATATTGCTCTGGATTTCTTCAGTGATCTGCCAGTATTGGCTGGGAGAACTGTCATCTGTTTGGTTGTGGATCACTTCTCCAAGATGGCCCACTTAACTCCACTATCCGGTCTTCCATCTGTACCAGTGCTGACAAAAGAGGTTATTTTACGTATTTTGCACCTCTATGGTCTACCTCTCCACATTGTCTCAGATAGAGGCGACCAGTTTACCTCTCATTTCTGGAAAGCCACATATAAACTACTGAATGTTACCTTGGATTTCCCATCGTCCTAACGTCCTCAGTCCAATGGCCGGGTGGAGCGGAGCAATCAGATCCTGACCAAATTCCTCCAGCACTTTGTTACTGCTCACCACAGTGACTGAGACGAATGCCTGCCTTGGGCCAAATTGTCATACAATAACCATGTGATCAAATTTTAGGCCAAAACTCAGTTTTTTGTCATCTACGGTCAACATCTTCAAATCCCGTTTCCTGTGTCTACCAGCTCCGATATGCATGCTGCTGATTCCCTCATCAAGAGTTTTTCTGAAATCTTGCAGCACACCAAGTCATCCTTATTAATATCTTCTGAGCAGATGAAAAGACATGTGTAGGGAGAGCTGCTGCCGAGATAGAGTCAGATTTGGTGATTTCTTAGTGTGAGGTCTACCATCCTAAACTACTCAAATCCAGATAAACCAACAGTCCTTCTATGGACTAATTCCGGAGTATATAGGTTCCAGTGTTAGGTAGGCAGGGGAGTGTATTTCACTCTATACACATCAGTGCAAGGTCTGCAGGCTCTGTATGTGTGTATATAGATCATTGCATATGTTAGAATCTATTTTATTTTGACCATCCGCCATCTTGTTGTGGTTTTCTGGCTGCTTGTTGTTTTCCCTTGGTGCTGGGTTTGTCTAAGGTCAGGTGATTCTATCACCCTTTATTACCCAGCACCTGCCTCCCAGTCCTTGCTGGACAACAGTGTAAATCCGCTAGAGTTCTGGCTTGGTGCTTTGATAGCTTTCTGTGTTTGATATTGTGCAGTTCAGGGATCTCTAGTTCTGCCTGCATTGTTTTTTGGTTTTCATTTCATTTCTGCAGCTTCCTCTATTTTTCTATTAGGAGGTTACCTGTTTTTTATTCCCAGTCCCTAGATCGTTCAGGGATACCCTTCCCCCTACCTTTAGGTCTTTGTTTGAGTTTAGCCTAGGAAACGCTGGTGGGTCTATTCACAAGGAATAGGTCGCCCACTCCATGGTAGGGCTTCAGCCTAGTCCTAGTACAGGGTCAGCTTCTCCCCCTTCTGCCCTAGTCCTGAGTTGCAGATCCGTAACAGCATACATCAAGATGGTCCATTCCCTTCCTGTGTTCTGGTGCTGCTGCCATCTGTAGGATATATTGGCTGTATATAGCTAGCCCCCGGTGTAATTGGAATACAGGCCAAACATTTTTTGGTGTGGTATCTCCGTGCCAGCTCATATCTGTGCGTGCTCAAAGTTTGGCCAGTTTACGCCATTTTTTTTTTACCTGGGTGTCACTGTACTTATATAGCCAAAAAAAAAAAAACAGGTCATACATGTTTCGATGTGGTATCTCTGTGCCAGCTCATATCTGTGCATGCTCAAAGTTTGGCCAGTTTACGCCATTTTTCTTTTTTTGGCCTGTGTGTCACTATACTTATATATACCAGTATTTAGCCCAAAAAAAAAAACAGGCTACACATGTTTCGGTGTGGTATCTCCGTGCCAGCTTGTATCTGTGCATGCTGAAAGTTTGGCCAGTTTACGCCAGTTTTCTTTTTTTGGCCTGGGTGTCACTGTACTTATATACAGCAGTATTTCGCCAAAAAAATGAAAAAAATACAGGTCACACATTTGTTGTAGTGGTAGGCCTTGCAGTCAATGCATAACAAAAGGGAATGGGAGTACAAACTGAATAATGTGAAGTGGATTTTCCTGGGCCAATCCAGTACCTGGGTTCAAAGGCTTATTGGAGTGCATATGACTTATTAGCAGGGCAGGCCTTGCATTCAATGCAACATTTTTTATGGAAGACATCCTGGACATCTCATGAAAGGGTTATGGGGTGCGTTGTAATTCTTGGCAGCCCATCCACTCACTGCATAGGCTATAACAATTTCAGAGACCCACTGTTTAATAATGGCCCTTTAATCAGAATAATGCTGCCTGATGCCCCTGTAAAAATAGGCTCTGTGACTTTAAGAGTCCCTCTTTCATAAATGAAACAGGGTATGTCTGCTTATGTGTCACACACCACATGGTCAGCTTGGGTGTGTAAATGTTACAATGACATTTCCCAGTGAATGCATTTGTTTTGGTTGAAAGCAATGTTAAAGTTGAATAATGCTTCAAAAATGCTGCGTCTGATCATAGCCCAAATGGTGGAGGAACATTTTGGTCTGGGGTTATTTATGTTGCCTTATATACAAGTCATTAACTTGGAAAGGATGTACCTTAGGTCCTTAACATATTTCCCAGCAAAATCAGTTTTGGTTTAGTTTTGGTAGGTTTTTTGGTGCATCGGTAAAAATGGCATGAAACTCTGACACCATTGTTTAAAGTTGTGAACTAGGAGTCAGGAATGGGGCGATCCCCATGATGTCCCCGTGTCATTTGAGCAGTGTTTCCATCATTTTCAGATGTTTTTAGACCTTAAAAGGACCCCCGGGGGGTTCGCGGCAAAAATGCTCGGGCCTCCCATAAACTTACATTGGGCTCGTTGTTCTGTCTGAGTACTCGAGTATTCCAATCTGCTCGACCCGAACAACGAGCACCCGAGCATTTTAGTGCTCGCTCATCACTATTACTATACTCTGTGTTTGCACTCAGGCTGAAACTGTGCACTCCTGGCTGTTGAGCTGCACGCTGTTCATGGATCTTGTGAAGGATTGGTGGGGGTCACAGCACTAAGCACTGCAATAAAAACATTTTTCTTTACAGTTATAGAAGGCAAATCTACACTGCACATATGATTTTAAGAGGTATATCCGTCTACATGAATAATAGTAGTTTAGGACTGCAAAAACAATGTGTCATCTTTGAATTTGTCAACACGCTTTTAATACCAAAACTCCGAGCAGTGTAATCTAGAGACACAGACCTTGATTTCTGCAATGTATCACTGGGCTACTAGTTGTAGTTTTGACACAAACACTGATTTATCAGCAGGAGATTATGACCTCAGTGTAATACTATAGCTATGTTATAAAACGGTATTCCCACAATCTTACTCTTGCCCCTTCATCTCCAATGCTAAAATGCCTCTCTGTCTATGCCATACAGCTGTGTACTAGGCTTAGTCAATGAAGAGTACAACAGTCACCATATAGCATATAGTACTTAATGGTGCAATAAAATAATTATAAGCAGGGACAATAATTACATTTATACATTTTTTTGTAAACAATTTTGTAGTGGTTGTTCCCATTTCCTAAGACAGTGCACTATGGTGAATTTGGCCTGGCTTAGTATTAATTTTATGTTTAGGGTACTAGAAAAAAAAACCACAGGTCCCTTATATTTTTTTCTTAGCTCCTTTGGACGTAAACTAAAACATGGACTTTATTTTAGGTTTTATTTAGTTTGTTAAATAAAATATATTTTTGTTAGAAATGTGATTTATGCCTTTTTTACATTTATTTATTTTGTTTTTAAAAACTTGATTTTTTTTTACTCTAAGTCCCATATCGGGACTTCATCATTCTAATTAATTGTATTAATTAACCATAGCTTTGAATACTTCTTAAGGCAGTAAATTATGCCTAAAATGATGGAAAGTGACAAAATTAAAGCCTGAGAGCCATTGTCAAATCTTGTTTATTCTAGTTTGTATCCATTGAGACGCCAGCTTAGCAATTATGACGTGTGGCCCAATGATCACTCCTAGAAAGAATCTCACTTCAATTTCTGGTATGCAACCTTCTATGATCACAGTATAAATGAGCTTAACTGCCAGTATCTGAGATGTGATTTTATCAAAGTGTAACTTGTAACTCCTTTATATCCTCTTTAATTGCCATTTACATTATCTTTATTTATGTACCTCCTTTTACCCAATCCATTTACCAGTCTAAAGTCCCCGTCTCACACAGCGATGTCGCTAGCGAGATCGCTGCTGAGTCACTAGTTTTGTGACGCAGCAGTGAGCTCCCCAGCGATATTGCTGTGTGTGACATTCAGCGACGATCAGCCCCCCTGCCAGGTATCGCTGATCGTCGCTGAAAGGCCAGGACATTTTTTTGATCGCTCGTCTCCCGCTGACAGGCACGCATCGCTGCGTGTGACAGGCGGGAGACCAGCAATCCGCTGGTAACCAAGGTGCACAGCGGGTTTCCAGGCGCGGGGCTGTGCCTAGAAACCCGCTGTGTACCTTGGATACCAGCTCCCTGAAGCAGGGAGCTGGTAACCAAGGTACACAGCGGGTTTCCAGGCACTGCGCAGCGCCTGGAAACCCGATGTGTACCTTGGTTACCAGCTCCCTGCAACAGGGCGCTGGTATCCAAGGTACACTGCAGGTAACTAAGCGATGTTACCCGCAGTGTCGCTTGTACTGATCGCTGCCTGTTTGGCAGCTCAGCATCGATAATGTAGCGATACACCAGCGATCCTGATCGTTGTCGGGATCGCTGGTGTATCGCTATGTGAGACCCGGGCTTAAGTCAACTGTCAATAAATCCCGGAAACTTATCTGGTATAGGACAACAATTGTTGATTGCCAGATGCCAATGCCAGATATAAGGACGCCCAATGAAATTCACAATTTTGCAGTTTGCTGATCCTTTGTAAATAACTACCCTAGAGATTTCATTTGCACAGTTTTACAGGATAAAGGATACCATGCTTCACATATATTTTCCAATTAGAATCCTGTCTGAACTTAGAAAATGGATACTCCTTTAGTTCCATGCAGCTAAGCACATTTTATAATAAATTAGAATATTTACTGCTTTATTCAGGCATATTGTCACACTTCTACAAATTGTACGTTTCAGTTTGTTTAAAACACACAAGCTAATATATATATATAAAATATTTAGACTAAGCTTTCTGCAGATTACCACTATTATAGTTTATTGCTTAGCTGTAATAACATTCTGCTTGGTGCATTTACTGTTTTTTAAATGAGCCCTGGTTGGTTTTGCTTCCTGGCAAAGAGAGAAGAAATTCTTTAATTAGTATCATAAATATTTATAAAAGACTACAGTAGACAGTTTCACTTTGGATTATTTTTGCATAAATTATTCTCTATTTACTGTTTCATGCATGTCCCTTGCTTAGAAAAATACCAATTATTTGATAATGCATTCACAGCTTAGAAGGCTTGGATGCATTTGAAAGGTGATTAAACTGAAAATGACATAAGATGAAAGATGTAATACACTTGTAGGTGGATTGTGCCAAAAAGTTTTTTTTATTAACTAATACAGAAAAGACAATGTTAGTTAAAAGTATGTTCTAAGCTAAAAGCACAATAAAAGGATATATTCATCTGTGGACATCATTTTGCGTTAACAAATATACAGAAGTATCTACATAAAAATATTTATTTCATTTAGAATTTTGTTATCTTTAGTTCTGAATTTTTCAAGCATTTTTTATTATTTAATTTAGTAATTTTTACACTAGGCATTTTATAGCAACCAATATATGCTATTTTTATTATTGGACTGTGCCATCAGCAGACTTGCAAATGTATTTCTAAACTACTCATGAAATTTGGTATATATGCGTTGTAGAATGATGTTCAAAGAGAAGCTATCATCATTCCATGACCTAGGGTTTAAATCACTGGAGGACACAGACAGAAGAGGACCCTTGTATAGAAAAGTACATACAGTCCAATAAATCTGTTCCCTCACCCACCCAGGCAGGTGTGAGGCAGAAATGTATAGGCAAACTCTAGCTAGACAATCGAGCAATCAAGCAGGGATAAAAGAACACTACAATTATACAAATATACTAAAAAAAACAACAGAGTGGGAAATGGAAGGAATAGGAAGGAAGAAACCAAATGGGAGAGGATAAGGATAAACATTCAAACCAAGTCCACCCAGCAATCTCCTGAAAAGACTCTGCAACTGCCTACTCCAAACAGTGAACTCTCTCCTTCAACTCCAAACCAGGTAGTGGTAACTATCACTGTAAAGGTCAGAAGCAGGGAGGAGGGTTCTTATACAGTACAGACCAAAAGTTTGGACACACTTTCTCATTCAATGATTTTTCTGTATTTTCATGACTGTGAAAATTGTAGAATCACACTGAAGGCATCAAAACTATGAATTAACACATGTGGAATTATACATTATACTTTACAAAAAAGTGTGAAACAACTGAAAATATGTCTTATATTCTAGGTTCTTCAAAGTAGCCACCTTTTGCTTTGATTACTGCTTTGCATGCAGAAAAGGTGAACGGATGGACTCTACATGCCTGGTTCCCACCGTGAAGCATGGAGGAGGAGGTGTGATGGTGTGGGGGTGTTTGCTGGTGACACTGTTGGGGATTTATTCAAAATTGAAGGCATACTGAACCAGCATGGCTACCGGAGCATCTTGCAGCGGCATGCTATTCCATCTGGTTTGCATTTAGTTGGACCATCATTTATTTTTCAACAGGGCAATGACCCCAAACACACCTTCAGGCTGTGTAAGGGCTATTTGACCAAGAAGGAGAGTGCTGGGGTGCTATGCCAGATCACCTGGCCTCCACAGTCACCAGACCTGAACCCAATCGAGATGGTTTGGGGTGAGCTGGACCGCTCACCGCTTCAATTTTGAATAATCCCTAACAGTGTCACCAGCACCAATAAATGATGGTCCAACTAAATGCAAACCAGATGGAATAGCATGCCGCTGCAAGATGCTCCGGTAGCCATGCTGGTTCAGTATGCCTTCAATTTTGAATAAATCCCCAACAGTGTCACCAGCAAACACCCCCACACCATCACACCACCACCTCCATGCTTCACGGTAGGAACCAGGCATGTAGAGTCCATTCGTTCACCTTTTCTGCGTGCAAAGCAGTAATCAAAGCAAAAGGTGGCTACTTTGAAGAACCTAGAATATAAGACATATTTTCAGTTGTTTCACACTTTTTTGTAAAGTGTAATGTATAATTCCACATGTGTTAATTCATAGTTTTGATGCCTTCAGTGTGATTCTACAATTTTCATAGTCATGAAAATACAGAAGAATCTTTGAATGAGAAGGTGTGTCCAAACTTTTGGTCTGTACTGTACCTGCAGGGAGTAATGATAATGAACTCAGAACAGCTGATACAACCAAAGGCAGAAAACTCCAGGAGTCCAACTAAACAGTATAACCCTTGCAGCACCAGAAAAAGAAAGACAAAACTGCTAAAAGGATGGTTAAGATGTTCTAACTACTGCAGGTGTATGTGTCAACCGACACTGAGATCAAACCCCTCTCTGTTGTAGTATCCCTGTGACAGTAATATTTATAATATTGATGTCTTATTTTTGCCATTGGGGCCGTTGGACCTTTTGGACACTAGGGCCAAGTGCAACAGCTACCACAACACCCCAAAAGATTTGTCTCTGTGCACATTGTATTTAAAATAGGGTCCCCCATGAAAAAATATCTATTTTGGAAATGCATGATCAGCAAATTTACTGACATTGACTTGGCTATTGGTGGCTTTTAGCTGCAGTCACTTATTAATGTAATTCAGAACCCAACTGCCATTAAATTGGGCTATGATGGTAATTGTAAAATGGGCTATATAGCTCAGTATAGTTGATATGAATCTTTAATAGGGAAAGGTGAGCTAAAGGTAAGCTACACAATATTATATTAAAAAATATATGATGAATATCAACTACTTATGTCATGCAATGTAGCAGGTGTCCTATGTTAAATGAAGATATAATAAAATAATGCTTTATATGATATTCTGCTTATGAAATTTCCACAATAATTATAAGAAATGAGCTTTATATTTTTATATGTGGTATAACATGCATTTTCAATTTTGAATCCATCATAGGTCTTCAAACCTAATAATCTTTTGCAATTTCCTGAAAATTATTTTGTATGGAAAGCAATTTGGAAAGATCCCAACTTGTTACTTGCCGTACCAGGTTTCACATAGAATACATTTCCTCAGTTCAACTCATTTTCTTCCTATTTTTCTTATGCTTTATATTTGTATGACTTTTTTTCTTTTTTTTAGAAGAGCTTATTGGGAAAAATATATGGAAAATATCCTTCTCCTCATAACTTAAACACTAGATGAAATTCAGCCACCATTAAGTGATCATTGCAGAGGATCGAGTGAGTTCATAAGAATGAGGAATTTGAGAGTGACTTGCAATATATCTAGAGTCTGCATTTAATTTATACCTTATGATATAGTAGACATAGTGCATACAATGATATCCATCATTTTGAATGAAATAAGGATAAAACAGATGTCAGAACTGTCTTTTGGCTGCCAATTTTGCAAAGTAGAAACATAATGTTAATCATAGTAAAGCTATGCACAAATGGGCATTTCTTTCAGCTCCCCCCGGTGTGATCTTACTGGCAAGAACGCTCTGCATATGGTTATTTGACCGTGCATTATGGAACCAAGGCTTATTTATTGAAACTGGGTGACCATTTTTCTGTTCTAGAACTTTGGTTCTGGATATTTCTTGCCTCTTCATACCTTCAGCCTGCTCAGTTAAGTAGGTATAGTAATTACCTGGGATAGTGAACACCTGAGACAGCCGACACCTCCCAGCCACAGATTGGCTTGTAGAACTGTCAATCAACACACTGACAGCTCAACATGCCACTGTACCCGATTAGATAGCCATGCTGTCCATCAAAAAACTGACAGCTTCAGCACGCCCCTGTATTGGACAGCCAAGCTGTCAGTAACTGCATCCCAGACACCCTGAGGGGTGAAACTGTGACAGTACCCCCTCTTCTAGGAGGGGCCACCTGACCCCCAGGCTTCCCATGAAATTTTAGATGGAAGGCCCTGACTAACCGATCGGCTTTCAAATCTTGAACAGGGATCCAGGATCTCTCCTCTGGTCTGGATCCCTTCCAGTGAATGAGGTACTGGAGGGAATTACGGCCCCTCCGAGAATCCACAACCCTCTGAACCTCATACTCCTGGCCACGTCTACTGAAAGCGGAGAAGGTGGGGATGAGGGAGACAATGCAGAAGGGACATACTGCTTTAATAGGGATTTATAGAATACATTAGGAATGAGAAGGGATGTAGGAAGCTTTAATCTAAATGCCACAAGATTGACCACCTCTAGGATGTCATAGGGACCAATAAACTTTGGACCCAACTTTGCTGATGGCACTTTAAGTTTAATGTTCCTAGATGACAACCAACCTTATCCCCAATCTTAACTGTTGTGAATTGGTTTGGGATGAGTTCTGAGCAGAGGCTCCCTCTGGTGGTTACAAGCGGTACTATTGAGGATTGTGAAGACTGGGTATCAGGTGCCACGGATTGGTCTTATATAAGGGAGTCATTTCCCCATCAGGCTTGCCGGTGATCAATTGTTCTGGTCTGAATCCTTCTTTCCAGTTTCCCTTGTAGCCTGCTGTGTCGAGTCTGCATCTCCTGCTTCCAGATAAGACTTTTTCTTATTTTGTGTTTTTGCTACAGTTTTGTATTTTGTCCTGCTTTTCTGTGGGGACCTTCTGGTCCCTTCTGGGGGCTTTTGCCCTCTCAGTTTTGTACAGCCACTGATGTAATTACTTTTGCTTTTTCCAGTTTTTTCAGTGGCTGCTGTTTTCCTTTTTTGCACCAGAGAGCTAATTTAGGTGGCAGAGGTCGTGTGACCTCAGGTGATTTTGAAATTAGTATTGTTGGTTTGTTTTCAGGGTTTTTAGAGATTGCAGTAAGTACCCTTCCTATCCTTTTCTATTTAGTTAGTTTGGGCCCCAGCGTTTGCTCATACTATTTTCTTACTTTGTTTGTATTTCCTCTTGTCTAACCGCCATTACATGTTTGGGGGCTTCCTATTGACTTTGGGGTTCTGCTCCGGGGCAGATAGCTTTCCTATTTCTATCTGTAGGTATAGTTAGTTTCTCAGGCTGTGACGAGGCGTCTAGGACCATCGTAGGAACGCTCCACGGCTGCCTCTAGTTGCGGTGGTTAGTCAGGGTACTGCAATCTCATAGTTTCCAACTTCTCTGGTGTATTGCCTTTTTTCCTGCACTCCTCAGTTACCGAAACATAACACTTAACCCACCAAACGTCTTCTATCGGCCTTTCGTTTTTGGCAAATCTGAGCAGTCCCAATAATCTTCTGAACCTCCCTCCAAACATCCCCAAGTCTCTGTATGGCGACCTCCACCCCAGGGCATTCAGAACTAATCCTGGAAAATTCACCAAAATGGGGATGAAAAACATAATTACAGGAGAATGGTGAGGATCCGGTAGATTGATTTACTCAACTGTTAAAAGCAAACTCAGCTAGAGGTAAAAATGAGCACCAGTCCTCCTGTCAAGCTACCACAAAGCACCTTAACATTTGTTCCAAAGACTAATTTGTCCTCTCAGTCTGACCGTTGGTTTTAGGGTGATGGTAAGATGAAAATGACAAGTCAATCCCTAGTTTACTGCAAAAAGCTCAAAAAAATTTAGAGACAAATTGTACTACCCTATCAGACACAATGTTCAGAGGGATCCCATGTAACCTTACAATATGAGAAATAAACAACCTGGAGAGTGTCTCTGCATTAGGTAATCCTGACAAAATGAGCTTGTTTGCTGAATCGATCAACTACCACCCAGATAGCGGTTTTCCCCTCAGACAGAGGCAAATCTGTAATGAAATCCATGGAAAAATGAGTCAGTGGTCTTTCTGGAATAGGCAATGGAGCCAATTCCCCAGCTGGCCAGCTATGACTGATTTTGGTGCGTGCGCAGACTTCACAAGCAGATACAAAATCTTTAATATCCTTATGTATGGATGGCCACCAAAAAAGTCTAGCAGCGGCTTTCCTTGTGGCAGTAACCCCAGGATGACCACTTAAAACAGAATCATGAAATTCCTGTGGCACCCGCAATCTTTGGTACACAGGCACAAATAATTTGGACCCTGGGGAAATGGAAGGAGCAAACGACTGGACTTTATGAATCTTCTCTTCCAATCTCAAGGTTACCATAGGCACTGCAATACCCTGAGGAATAATGGAGGATGGGGGTTTTGGAGGAGAAATGAGTGAGTCTAATGTAAGTCCAAAGAGCATCTCAAAAAGCGTTACACATAGACCCCATTCTGAGTCTGTGAATTGGAAGTGCAGTCATGTGAAAAGAAGAGAAATGCAACAGTGTTGGAAGCAATGGAAGATGGCCATCAGTGAGTAGCAGGGCAACATGGTGGCTCAGTGGTTAACACTGCAACCTTTCAGAATTGGGGTGCTGGATTCAAATTCTACCAAGGACAACACCTGCAAGAAGTTTGTAAGTTCTTCCCATATCTGCGTGGGTTTACGCCAGGTACTCCAGTTTACTACCACACTCCAAAGATATACTGATAGGGAAAATTGATTATGAGCCCCATTGAGGACAGTGATGATACTGTATGTAAAGTGCTGCAGAATAAGATAGCACTATATAAGAAAAGCATAATAAATAATAAATATTTTAATATTGCTACACTACATATACATTTACACAGGTTTAGTCAATAAAAATCTAATACTACTCTGTCAAGGCCACAGCACTTAGCTCTTCACTTGTGTTTGAGTAAAAACTTTAATTTCTTGTGACTGCAGCAAAAGATAAAAGTTATAAATTTACAATTCAAAGACCTGCATATTCATATATGTGACCTGAAGGGTTGATGTTGCTAACAGATTTTTTATAAGCCAAGTAATAGAAAATGGAATAATATTTTTGAAAATCGCCGAAAAATGACAACCACCCTAAAATGAGACCAGGTTAGAAAATTCATTCAGACAAAAAGCCACAATAAATTGTAAGTCACATGTGTAGATAAAAACTGAAATGACAATTAACGCAATAGGGTCTTATCCAGATTACAAAAGAAAGAGTAAAAAGGGAACTGCTTACCAAGGGTTATGTGAAAGTTGCATGCCCTTTATTAGCTTGTTAGTAAAGATGGCTGCTGCAGATCCACCAAATAGATAATCAGCAAACTTGGAGACAAAAGTGGACGTAATACTGCTCTGCCGAGAATCCAATAGACAATAATAGGAGACCAAATGCAGTATGGATGTGGTATTATTTGTCAACGCTTTTCGAGATGATCATACCTCTTCATCAGGACAAACCACAATGATCTTTCATCTCGTCGCTAAGTTTGCTGACAATATATTATGAAGCTGCCACTGGTGTAGCACACTAGCGATCAGTCACTGAAGATCACTATGTTGGTGCTTACTATTATAATTGCACAAAGATAAAACTCAGATAGGGTGCCAGTCACAGAATTCCTTGTAGTTCACCTCGCTGACTTTACAGTTCATTAGTGAGATAAGTTTTTCATTCCTGTAGGGGGTCTGATTTACTGTGCATTCCAATACGGAACAATCTTTGTGATGTCGAATGTACGGAAAAATAAAATATATATTGGGATGTATACTTTTTCTGCCATTTGGTAACACCCAAAAGGAGATAAAATGGACCATGACTATATTTATAGAGCTTAGAACTGTCCTAAACCTAGTTGGTGCAGACACTTCTTGAGCCAATTTCTTTGAGGCAAACTTTTTGCAAATCTGTGGTTATTTGTAAAAAACATAACAGAAAAAGAAACATCCTTACCAAAATACTAATGAAAACGACCACTCACAAACCTACCAATTCATGGACGGGTTGTCTGCCTAGTAAAAAATGCTCACAAATGAGGCTTGCATAAGAAACCAGTCACACAATACAGTACAGACCAAAAGTTTGGACACACCTTCTCATTCAAAGATTTTTCTGTATTTTCATGACTATCAAAATCCTACATTCACACTGAAGGCATCAAAACTATGAATTAACACATGTGGAATTATATACTCATCAAGAGAATGCCAAGAGTGTGCAAAGCAGTAATCAAAGCAAAAGGAGGCTACTTTGAAGAACCTAGAATATAAGACATATTTTCAGTTGTTTCACACTTTTTTGTTAAGTATATAATTTCACATGTGTTAATTCACAGTTTTGATGCCTTCAGTGTGAATTTACAATTTTCATAGTCATGAAAATACAGAAAAATCTTTGAATGAGAAGGTGTGTCCAAACTTTTGGTCTGTACTGTATGTATGATGCCAGGATCTGTTTTACAGCCTATTAATACTGCCAATAGTATTAGGTCAAGCGAACTGCCCAGCATTATAAAAGTGCACTCCACAAAGACAGACGTCCCAGTTCACCTGACCAACACCAAAGTGGCTGGTTGCATCCTGCAAAAAAATGGAAAAATGTGCAAGAAAAAAAAAAAATTAAAAATAGTGTATAACATGAATACATTACATGGCGTATTGGTCGATATTTTGGCCAAAATACGCGAGCTTGCAACCCACCTCAATGGTCCCCATACTTGAGAGTACTAACACTAAAATTAAAAACAGCTCACCAAAGCACATAAGTTCAAAAACCATACCAGAAAAAGCCTTATCAACACTAGGGGAGATTACCAATGCAATCAGGATGCAGCAGACCCCATGATAAAGGCAGTGGCATACTGTTATTCATTGGCATTTTGCACCTGTGCTTCCCCTGCCTTTATCATGGGGGTCTGCTGCATTTTTTTTAAATGTATGTCCTTTGGTGAGACATTGATTATTTGTAATTCTCCAAAAAATATCTATCAGTATCTTTCTGGAAATTGTTTCCAAATATAAGATTTAGCAAATGAAGTATGTTCTGCTATCTGAGTAATCTCACTAATTGCTATTTTCAAAGCTAAAAAAGCTTGCCAAGTATGCAGCTGAGACAATTTTCTGATGAGACACTTCTCATTTACACTTTTACTGTTCCCAGAAAAATAAAAATTTTTGGAGCACCCTTCATGTCTCAGCTAGACAAATACTCTTGATTATGCTCATGACAAAATTCCTACCAAATATATTTTCAGCCAAATTACATTATCTCCCAAAATATGGTTCTAGGAGATTTTTAAAAGGAGTTTAAAGTACCAGCTAGTCTCTCATTTTATGGGCATCACTTAGCTGCCTTTGTATAAACTGCTAGCACTCTATGAACAAAATGTACCGTATTTTTCGGACTATAAGACGCACCCAGGTTTTAGAGGTGGAAAATAGGGAAAAATATATTTGAAGCAAAAAACGTGGTAAAATATTTAATAATATAAATAACATACTATTATATGTGGTGTTATTATATATATAATAGTATGCTATTATGTTGGAAGCTACGGGTAGGAGATGGTGCTGCGGGGCCAGTGTGGTGTCTGTAAAGTACTATGTGAAGACACTGGAGGGTGAGTATAAGATTGGGGGCATAGGGCTTATATTTAAAGCACCACTACAGCACTGAAAAATAACACTGGAGTGCTGCTTTAAGATCCCATGGGAGAACTATAACTCTCAGCATGTCCTGCAGATCATATGGCATACTGGGAGTTATAGTCCACCACAGGATGGCAGTGCTCTTTTAGGTGCTGTAATTACTAAGCTTTTAATTAATTCTTTCTTGTACAGTGTGTCTGCAGGACCTGTGATGACATCATGAAGAGGCAGGGCTTTGTGTGGTCATGTGATGCTCCAGCCCTCCCTCTTCATGACCTCATCATAGGTCCTCCACAGGAGCATTCAGCATTGCATCAGCACAGCCCCCAGGCTGTCAGGTATGCGATGCCTCCTGCTGCACTCTGCTCCTGCTTCCTTCTACTTCCGACACAGATCTCACCAGCTGCTGCAGGAATCCAGCGCTGGGGAAACCATGTGGCTCTGTCATTTGCTGCTCCCCGTTCACTGCTCAGCTGACAGGTGGGTGGGGAAGCGGCTAATGAATATTCACTGCACTTAAGTATCGGGACCAATGGTTTCCCCAGCTCTGGTTTCCTGCAGCAGAGGTGATATTTTCCTGCCTCCTGCGATCCCACTCCGCCGCCTCCCTCTGCCCCCCTCCCCACGTTACATTCCGACCATAAGATGCACCCACACTTTCCTCCCAAATTTGGAGGAAAAAAAGTGCATCTTATGGTCCAAAAAATACGATACATCATAGACAGATATCCAGCTCCATTATACACAATTTTGTGAATGAGATTGGCTGAATCAAGAGCACATCTGTAATGCAAAACTACACTACTTCACCTCTAATCTCTATAATTTCATATCTTGTATGCTACCATCAAAACAGTTTACGCTATACAAGTGAAGCAAATTAGTTGACAGCATAGCATGACATTTCTGTACCAGTCAGTGTTCATCTAACGAAAAGACAGCTGCATATATTGCCTTACCAGAATAATGGTGGAAATCATTACTGACACTGATGGACCTTATTAGAAGCCAATGGGGTTTTCATGGCTCACTTAGTCTTTTTCACGGTTCTACCGCTCAGGGAGTCTGGGATGCAATTACTGACAGCTCGGCCGTTCAATCCGGTACAGGGGAGTGTTGAATCTGTCAGTACTTTGATGTACAGCATGGCCATCCAATCTGGTACAGGGTCGTGCTGAGCTGTCAGTGTGTTGATTGACAGTTCGACTAGCCAATCTGTGACTGGGAGGTGTCGGCTGTCTCAGGTGTTCACTACCCCATCTAACTGCTATGCCTACTTAACTGAGCAGCTTGTCCCAGACCATTGCCAGATGTACATTCATCCTGTGAGGTTGTGCTCTGTGCTCTTCTGTGCCTTGAGTTCTATATGCTTGATCTGTTGCCTGATCTTGGACTTCGTTCTGACCATCCACCTGTTTAACCCTTTCTGCTCTGGTCCATTATCCTCCCAGTATTCTGACCTCGTAACGTTACCTGACTACGCTTTTGTCTCTTCCTTCTGTTTATGACGTACCCTACTGGCTTATGACCTTGAACTCCTTGACCCTTCTGACTCACGACTTGGCCGTGAGAAATGACTACCGTCACATTACATCTGGCCAATACATTTTTCTTTTTCACCAGTATGGATCCTGTTCACATGCTTTGTGACCAGGTGGTGAATTTGATGCAGATGACTCAGGATCTGACGAAGGATTGCCAGAGTCTGAAGACATCGCAATATCAGTTGCAGAGTCAGATAAATAGCTTGATGAAGATCCTACATAGCCCCCCTCTGGCTGTGATGTCAGTACCCTCTGATGTACACTTGGCCTCCCCCGAATCTGTGATATCCCCCCCTGATAAATTTTCGGGAGAGAAAGACCAGTTTAGGGTATTCAGGGAGAGCTGTAAGCTATTTTTTTACCCTGCATCCCTGGTCATCAGGGGAGGAGTTCCAGTGGGTGGGAATAATTATGTCCCTTCTGCGAGGGGGTCCCCAGACCTGGGCATTTTCTTTGTCCCCACAAGCCACAGAACATTTTTCTGTTGATGCCTTTTTTGACAGTTTAGGTCTGATATATGATGAACCCGACAGAATCCAGGTCGCTGAGGCTAAGATCATGAACCTGGCACAAGGGGTCACACAGCTGAGGACTACTGTACTGAGTTCCCGCAGTGGTCCACTGAAGTTCTATGGAACAATGCTGCTCTCAGGTGCCAGTTTAAAAGAGGCCTTTCTGAGACACTCAAGGATGCTCTGGTCCTCCATGACGCCCCTTGTTCTCTGAGGGAGGCCATGACTCAGGCCATATAAATGGACCACAGAATCTGTGAGAGACATGATGAACAGCAGGCTGCATGTTATACTCCCCTGGAGCAGATCCATTTACCTGAGGTTAATGTTGCCAATCTTCGAGTTGCGGAGAGAAGATGGAGACAGGATCTTGTACTTTGTATATACAGTGTTCCCTCTGGACATTTTCTTAAGAATTGCCCAACTTGTCCTCAAGCTTTCAAACCATCGGGAGAATGTCTGAGTCTGAGTGACAGCCGAGGAGGTCATCCAGACTCCCAGGAACCTTTTTCTTCCTTTGATAAAGTAATGATAAATTTGATGATTTCTTTCGAGAACCAGGTGTTGTTAACATTGGCATTCATTGACTGTGGGTCTACTGCTAACTTTATTGATTCTGGACTGGTTCTGAAGTTAGGCTTAGGGACAGTTAGATTGGAAAGACCCATTCAAGTCATCGCCCTTGGCAAGACACTGTTAGCTCACCATTGGAGGAGAGAGCAATGGTGGATTTCACTCTTCAAGTGGGAGCACTCTACTCTGAATCCATCTCCTGTTTTGTGTTAGGAAATTTACCTGCTGGATTGGTACTGGGGTTTCCATGGTTGCAGATTCACAATCCTGTTATTGACTGGTGTCAGAAGGAAATTGTGAAATGGAGCCCCAAGTGTTACAAAAAATGTCTAAAAGATGTACAAATATGCTCCGCTAGTCTGGAGGGTCTTCCGGGGTATCTGAAGGATTTCGGAGATGTGTTCTTGGAAAAAGAGGCAGAAATATTATCTCCCCAACATCCCTATGATTGTGGTATAAATCTTATTCCTAGCGCCAAGTTGCCAAAAGCTCGCCTTTACAATTTGTCAGGGCCTGAATGAGCCGACATTAAGGAATATGCTAACAAAAGATTACGGAAGGGTCATATCCATCCTTCCTCCTCCCCTATAGCTGCTGGATTTTTCTTTGTTAAAAAGAAAGATGGAGGTCTCCATCCTTGCCTTGATTTCCAAGAACTAAACAAGATCACTGTTAAAAATACTTACCCACTTCCACTCATCCCCGACCTATATAACCAGCTTCTGGGGGCCAGGTTGTTTCTAAACTTGATCTTAGAGGGGCTTGCAATTTGATACGCATCCCAAAGGGTGATGAGTGGTAAATGGCGTTTTTAACGTCTGAGGGTCTTTATGAAAACCTTGTCATGCCTTTTTTTTAATATCTAATGCACCTGCTGTGTTTCAAAATTTTATGAATGATATTTTCTCTGATTGCATTGGAAGATTTTGTTGTAATATAATGACATTTTATGACATTCTAATTTTCTCTCCAGACTTGGACACTCACTAGGAACATGTCCGTGTTGTGTTACAGAGGTTAAGGAAGAACTCTCTGTTTACTAAATTAGAGAAATTTGTTTTTTCTGTTCAGGAGATCTCTTTCTTGGGGTTTATCTTGTCAACAGGAGGGTTTAAGATGAACCCTGGGAAGGTGCAGGCCATAATTGATTGGATTCAAACCTCGTGATCTTAAGGCTTTGCAGCGTTTTCTGGGATTCACCAACTATTTCAGAAAATTTATCAAGGGGTTTTCATAGATTGCTAAACCACTTACTGACCTTACACGTAAGGGGGTGAATCTCAAGGTTTGGTCGCCGGGTGCTATCAGGGCTTTTGAAAGATTAAAAGAGTGTTTTATGTCAGAACCCATTCTGTTCTAGCCTGATCTTCAAGAACCGTTCATTGTAGAAGTGGATGCTTCGGAAATCGGGGTGGGGGCAGTCTTATCGCAGGGGCCCAAAACTCTGACTAACCTGGGTCCATGTGCTTTTCTTTCTAAAAAATTTTCACCGGCAGAGAGAAATTATGATGTGGGTAATCAGGAGTTACATGGTATCAAATTGGCCTTTGAGGAATGGAGGCATTTTTTGGAGGGGGCGGTTCATCCAGTTACAGTGATCACGGATCACAAGAATTTAGCTTAAATTGAATTGGCTAAAAGGTTACCTCCTAGACAGGCCAGATGGTCCTTGTTTTTCTGTCGATTTAATTTTCCTATTACATTCAGGCTTGGGTCTAAGAATGTGAAAGCTGATGCTTTAACTTGTAGTCTAGATTCCATTTCTCCTCCAGAACCCCCATCCTCCATTATTCCTCAGGTTATTGTGGTGTCTATTACAGAGCAGGTGCATTTATATGGAGACTTGATTACACACAGGTGGATTATATTTATCATCATTAGTCATTTAGGACAATATTGGATCATTCAGAGATCCACAATGAACTTCTGGAGTGAGTTTGCTGCACTGAAAGTAAAGGGGCCGAATAATATTGCACGCCCCACTTTTCAGTTTTTGTATTTCCACAAAAATTTAAAATAACCAATAAATTTCATTCAACTTCACAATTGTGTCCCACTTGTTGATTCTTCACCAAAAATTGACATTTGGTATTGACATCGCACCACACTCACACACTCACACTCACTCTCACACTCTCACACTCACTCTCCCACTCTCACACTCACACACTCACACTCTCACTCACACTCACACTGGCACACTCACACTCACACAAACTCACTCACTCATATGCACACTCACACACTCCTGCAGCCTCTTGCGAGGTACCACCAGCGGAACACCGTCGCACTGCGCCTGCACGAATTCCACACAGGCTCAGTAAATCATTCGGCTGATCCCTGCGGCAGATGCACGACCTGTCTACAGCCAGAGGAAGCCGGTCACATTAAAGGGGTTTTCCCACAAACAAAAGTTCATTTTAAATATTGTCTGTGTCTGACCGTGTACGGAGCATACCACATCTCCTGGACAGGGGAGGAAGCAAAATACAATACTGACATTACAGCAGGGGATCACAGAGAATTCATTTTATGAGGTAAAATATTTCACTGACTGTTTTTAAACAATATTTTACCTCACAAAATGTATCCTCTGCGAACTCCTGCTGTAATGTCAGTATTGTCTTTTGCTTCCTCCCCTGCCCAGGAGCTGTGGTATGTTCTGTACATGGTTAGACACAGGGGTGAGAGAGACAGAGCACACGGGGGATACAGCTCAAACGGGACAGCACATGAGGGGAGAACACAGCACAGAAAGGAGAGAGACAGCAGACAAGGGGGATAGCACATGGGGTAAACAGGTCAAAGAAGAAAGCACAGATGGGAGAAGTCAGCACGTGGGGAAAGAGACAATGGATAGGTGGGTGAGCACATGAGGGAGGTATTCTCAATGCTGCAAAACCTGCCCCCATCTTGCCATTACCGCCCTCCCGATGCGATAGCATCGGGCCTCCATCTAGTGGATTATAATAGCTGTTTTGATAATTTTTTTTATCTAGAATTCAGAAACAGACAGAGGATATGAATGTGTCAATGGATTTAAATTTTAAAGACTTACATGCCAATAGATGTGGCTTGGGGGGTTGATCTCACTGACAGATTCCCTTTAAAAGTATAATGACCCTAAATGCTATTAATTATGGTTAGTAAGAATAAAACATGTAAGATTAAATGGTTATAATTTAGTATGGCATAGTATTGGTTATGCATTTTTGTCATTATAAAACTTTTCTAATGCATACAATTTGTGGTAGGCTAACTAATCTTTATTATCCATCTAATGATAGAACCAACACACTGTGTCATATTGCTGATGCATTTTGTTTTGACAGTCATAAAATCTCCAATTAGACTAATATTTTAATATATCTGCTTCACTGGATTCAATAGCTTTGATAAAACATATTCAAATGACAAAAACTATATAAACAATAATGCTTATTATTGCATTAATCGCAGTGATTAAATTTTCCCTTGCAATATAGTTTATGGAACAAATGAAGGATGTAATAAGACTGCAGAAAAGCAAAGCGATGTAATTAGGCATTTTATCCTTTAAAGAATAATACAAG
>VIAB01036197.1:5847-16625 GCA_009801035.1 Oophaga pumilio
CGGACCGATTTTTCTCCAGCCCAGTGAGTATGAGCCCTAAAACAGTACATAGCAGGGCACATTTATAAGATTATCTCAGCACAAGAATTTTTTTTAACACATACAGTTGTAGAAATAACTGATTACAGTGTTCTTTGTTCAGGGGACAACTCTAAGTTTTGACCAGTTTTATATTTCATTTGTGTATGAAACTCAGTCAGCACTCTAAGTTCTGCGATACACATATCAGTGATTGCCATCCAGTACAGTTTATTAAAGAATAAAATGGAACTTGCATAATATATTTCAGCATAACTTGCAATCCTTAAAGGGTTTACCTCAAGATCATTATTTAGGAGCACATGGCTCCTTTTCCTGCCGGCTTTCTACTTGCCAGGGGGCTGTGTGGTCTTAGCTGATTGACACAATGGTCTGAACGCACTATAGGCTCAAACTGTGTGTTCTCTGTTACTTTTAGCAGAGGTAGTTTTGCCTCTGCAGTATTGGAAGATTGCAGCAGCCCTGAAGGTGGCTGGTTCCAACAATCTGACCAGTTTCTGAGCAGCACTTACAAGTTCTATAAAAAAAGAACGTGTAAGTGCTGCTCTCCTTGACTAGGAGACTGGTCACCTCTGATAGACTAAGACAGTGGTAAGTAATCTAGGCAACAGCCAGTAAACAATAAAATTGAATATTTAAGTTAAACTTCAAAGGTTTTTCACAAACATTTTGCAATTTTACCCATTTTTAATTTTGAGAAAACCTCTTTAGGTCTTTACTCTAACACACATTTCATATTACATATGCTTAAGAAAATTCTCAGACTAAGCATGCATTGGAATAAAGCACTAAGAATTGCAAAATACAGTAAGAATCTGGCTATTCTTTCCTCTGTAATATTCTATAATTTTTTTGTTCAGGTCTAAAATAAAATGTCTGGATCATTCTGAATATTTCAATGAATGGTTTTTACTTGATTAATATTTTAACTACTGCTACCGATTAGATAGATACCGATTATAATCTCCTTATTGCCCTAAATAATATCTTGCATGGCTTTAGGAAAGAATTGTGCAATGGCACGATCAAAGCAATCGATACAGCTCAGAACTCCGTGACTTCAAGAACCAGGTCCTGAAGATGTTGGAGAACATAGAGAAAGAGAGGGATACAGTAAGAAATGAGATGGAAAACACAAATGTACGTGTTGACAGACTCGAAAGAGAGGTAGACTACTTGGAGACTCAGAACCCCGCTCCATCTTGTGTAGAAATAGATGAAAAATTGACAGAGCTTCACCTTGAGAAAAAAAAGAAGAAAGAAAAATATGAAAAGCTAACAGGTAAGAGTTTCCCTGACAATGCTTGTATGTATTTACTGCTAAAAAGAGACCATGACCTTGAAAAAAGTGGCAATAGCTGCCCACTAATATCTAACCCGATCTTCAAGGATATAATAGTAGTTATGTCTCATCGACTCTAATCATGCTCACGTGGCAATAAACCATAATTAATTCACAGTCACTTCAATTTGTGAAGTCTCCTAATTTCCCAATACCAATGATACTATGCTGAATGTTGCTATTAATTTGTATTTTTTAACTACAGAATGCTGTAGATAAGCCCCTGATGGTGGTGGCTACAGCTGATGGTCGAAAAATGGGGTGATGGATTCCCTTTAAATAAATTCTGTAAAAAGCAAATCAAGACAGCAAAAATTGAGATAGAGAGACTCATTGCCAGAGAAAGTAAACATAATCCCAAAATATTCTTTAACTACATAAATAGTTTGAAACTAAAAAATGATAGTGTTGGTCCCCTTAAAAATAGTCTGGGTGGAATGGTGGATGAGGACGAGGAAAAAGCCAATATGCTAAATGACTTTTTCAACAGTATTTACACAAGAAAATCCCATGACAGGTAACATGATCAGTGATAAAAAAATTTCTCCATTAAATGTCATCTGCTTAACCCAGCAGGAAGTACGGCAGCGTCTAAAAATCACTAAAGTTGACAAATCCCCGGGCCCGGATGGGATACACCCCCGAGTACTGCAGGAAATAAGTACAGTCATAGATAGACCATTATTTTTAATCTTTAAAGATTCCATAATAACTGGGTCTGTACCACAGGACTGGCGTATAGCAAATGTGGTGCCTGTATTCAAAAAGGGGGCAAAAACTGAACCTGGAAATTATAGGCCAGTGAGCTTAACATCTACTGTGGGTAAAATCCTGGAGGGTTTTCTAAGAGATACTATATTGGAGTATCTGAAGAAAAATAACATTATGACCCAATATCATCATGGGTTTACGAGAGACCGTTCCTGTCAGACTAATCTGATGAGTTTTTATGAAGAGGTAAGTTCCGGACTGGACCAAGGGAATGCAGTGGACGTGGTGTATATGGACTTTTCAAAAGCTTTTGATACACTGCCACACAAAAGGTTGATACATAAAATGAGAACAATGGGGATAGGGGAAAATATGTGTAAGTGGGTTAAGAACTGGCTCATGGATAGGAAACAAAGGGTGGTTATTAATGGAGCACACTCGGACTGGGTCACGGTTAGCAGTGGGGTACCACAGGGGTCAGTATTGGGGCCGCTTCTCTTTAACATATTTATTAATGACATTGTAGGGGGCATACAGAGTAGGATTTCAATATTTGCAGATGACACTAAACTCTGCAGGGTAATAAATACAGAGGAGGACATTTTTATATTACAGGAGGATTTATGTAAACTAGAAGCTTGGGCTGATAAATGGCAAATGAGCTTTAATGGGGATAAATGTAAGGTCATGCACTTGGATAGAACACTGGGCAAAACTGTCACTGAAAAAGACCTGGGTGTATAGGTGGACGCCAAACTCACATTTAGTGGCCAGTGTTAGGCAGCTGCTGCAAAGGCAAATAAAATAATGGGATGCATTAAAAGAGGCATAGATGCTCATGAGGAGAACATAATTTTACCTCTATACAAGTCACTGGTGCGACCACACTTAGAATACTGTGTACAGTTCTGGTCTCCGGTGTATAAGAAAGACATAGCTGAACTGGAGCGGGTGCAGAGAAGAGTGACCAAGGTTATTAGAGAACTGGGGGGTCTGCAATACCAAGACAGGTTATTACACTTGGGGTTATTCAGTTTCGAAAAACGAAGGCTTAGGGGTGATCTTATTACAATGTATAAATATATGAGGGGACAGTACAAAGACCTTTCTAATGATCTTTTTACTCTTAGACCTGTGAGGGGGACAAGGGGGCATCCTCTACGTCTAGAGGAAAGAAGGTTTAGCCATAATCACAGACGCAGATTCTTTACTGTAAGAGCAGTGAGACTATGGAACTCTCTGCCGTATAATGTTGTAATGAGTGATTCCTTACTAAAATTTAAGAAGGGACTGGATGCCTTTCTAGATAAGTATAATATTACAGGCTATATTCACTAGTTTCCTAGATATTGCGTTGATCCAGGGAGCTAGTCTGATTGCCGTATGTGGAGTTGGGAAGGAATTTTTTTCCCCAATGTGAAGCTTACTGTTTGCCACATGGTTTTTTTTTGCCTTCCTCTGGATCAACACGATAGGGCAGGTTAGGATAGGATATGGGTTGAACTAAATGGACTTAAAGTCTTCCTTCAACCTTAATAACTATGTTACTATGTTACTATCACAAAAGATTTGTGCTGCACTCACTTCCCGGCAGCGTCTATCACCCCTCCTGGAACAAAAACATCATCAGGGGTGATGTTGCAGTTACTTACTACAGTTTCTTGCTTCACTGCCCTCTGAAAACATCACAGGAAGTGCAGCTAAAAAAAAATTTAGGGATTAGCAGATAGGGAGAAGTGTAGGGTATTTTAAAATAAAGCAAATTACAGAAGTGATTAGGGTGTAAAAATAGAAATTTAGAAAGGACATTTAGGTTTCTGGGCCTCAATGATTAGCATCCTGCCCTGAAGGGTGAATGGTGATAGTCTGCTCACTATATGGTGGGCAGTGACTGTACCCACTCCCTGCACCACCCCGATGACTGGAAGCCCGAGGCTGTAAAAAAATACTATGTTTACTCTGTGTAGCCACTGTCCCAGAAAGCCTGCCAGGCAAGACTTGAATGCTATTTACCTGCAGATTACTAAGAGTATTTCTGGAGGTGACAGGCTCTCATAAAAGAATCACTGGCTGCAATACCTGCATATGGTAGAAAGAGTACACTTATATGAATTCACCTATGGTTATTACTGCATGTGTACTGTGAACTCACAGGGGTTAGTGGAACCTACCTCTCATGTTATAATAGGTTGTCCAAAGGCTGAGGTTGCAGAGACTGGGGAAACAGATGTGATGCAGAGTCCTCCCATCATCCGGAAGTCATGTAAGTGGGTTCCATTAACCCCATTTCACTTTTTTTTGTAAAATTTCCTTTTCAAATTTGTTTCAAATTTCATTGGAAAAAGCATGTCCTCAGATATTTTGGTTTAATGTAAATCAAGTGCAATCAAACTAATATGGATTGCTTTAGCAACATTTCATTGACCTGTTGGTAATATTATATATTGACATCAAAATCTGATGTTTATAGAAATATCATCCTGGATTGATCTGTCACTGAAAACACTGTCCTATGGACAGCATGGTGTATAGAAGGAGATGCTAAGCAGAATGATATATAGGTTTGTGAGAAAAATTGAGTATAACTTTTATTCACTGAAATTCCCGGTGCTTGTTTGCCTTTGAGTCTAGTGGGCGGTCCTACTAGTGATTGACAGCTATCTCTACATGCACAGTCATACAGAGAAGACGGTCAATCTCTGAATACGAACATTTACAACATGACAGATTCCCTTTAAACAAAAGAGGTTCTCCAGCACATAAGGTTCAATAAAAATAAAGCATACTTCATGTACTACAGTTTTTTAAAGAACATTAGATCATCTCCTTGAATGAATACATATCTTTAAAGGGGTGGCCGAAATACAGTTTAATTTTCAACTTAAGTCCCAATGTATTTAATGCCATTATCTAATCTATTTCTATTATACTATAATAAAAAATTCCCTATCCTTCCATAACTACACTATCTAACTGCTTTCTTTACTATTTCCTTTTTGATAATGCCACTGCCCTCTCCCTAACATGAAGCTTCATCAGTGACCTTCATTTCAGGGACTGGACTAGTCCTGCTCTGACACTGTGCGATGTGCATAATGACACTGTGCTCTCTTCCTGGCTCAGATGAGTAGCAATGAACCAGAAACAGAATGTACTGTCTGTGCGTGTTCTAAGACGAATTCTTGGCTTGCAGAGAAAAGTGACGCCCCTGCATGTGACATCACTTGGAGGGTCGGCGCTGGTCTCTGCACACTGACAGTGCGCTTTGTTGCCGACTTGGTAGTTTCTGTGCTTATTGTATTTTCGCTGCTCCCCTGAGTATTCAGTTCTCTTTTTTTTTTTAAATCTACCATACAGTTCCAGGGATATGGGTCTTTTTACTTAGTGCTAAGAGGGCGTGATTCACAGGCTATAGGTACACCCCTCCTGGGATTTGTTAGAGCCATTTCCCATTTTAAAGATCAGAAAAACTAGCACTAAATGAAAAATGATGATACAGTGGGTACGGAAAGTATTCAGACCCCTTTAAATTTTTCACTCTTTGTTTCATTGCAGCCATTTGGTAAATTCAAAAAAGTTCATTTTTTTCTTATTAATGTTCACTTTGCACCCCATCTTGACTGAAAAAAACAGAAATGTAGAATTTTTTACAAATTTATTGAAAAAGAAAAACTGAAATATTACATGGTCTTAAGTATTCAGACCCTTTGCTCAGACACTCATATTTAAGTCACATGCTGTCCATTTCCTTGTGATCCTCCTTGAGATGGCTCTACTTCCTCATTGGAGTCCAGCTGTGTTTAATTAAACTGATAGGACTTGATTTGTAAAAGACACACAGCTGTCTGTATAAGATCTCACAGTGCATGTCAGACCAAATGAGAAACATGAGGTCAAAGGAACTGGCCAAGGAGCTCAGAGACAGAACTGTGGCAAGGCACAGATCTGACCAAGGTTACAAAAGAATTTCTGCAGTACTCAAGGTTCCTAAGAGCATAGTGGCCTCCATAATCCTTAAATGGAAGAAGATTGGGACCACCAGACGTCTTCTTAGATCTGACCGTCTAGCCAAACTGATCAATCGTGGAAGAAGACCCTTGGTGAGAGAGGTAAAAAAAGAACCCCAAGATCACTGTGGCTGAGCTCCACAGATGATTTAGAGAGATGGTAGAAAGTTCCACAAAGTCAACTCTCACTACAGCCCTCCACCAGTCTGGTCTTTATGGCAGAGTGGCCTGACGGAAGCCTCTCCTCAGTGCCAGACATATGAAAGCCCGCATAAAGTTTGGTAAAAAAACACATGAAGGACTCCCAGATTATGAGAAATAAGATTAACTGGTCTGATGAGAAAAGATAGAACTTGTTGGTGATAATTCTAAATGGTATGTATGAGAAAACCAGACACTGCTCATCACCTGCCCAATACAATCCCAACAGTGAAACATGATGGTGGCAGCATCATGCTATGGTTTTTTTTTCAGCTGCAGGGACAGGACGACTGGTTGCAATTGAAGGAAACATGAATGCGGCCAAGTACAGAGAGATCCTGGATGAAAAACTCTTCCAGAGTGCTCTGGACCTCAGACTTGGCCAAAGGTTCACTTTCCAACAAAGCAATGACCCTAAGCACACAGCTAAAATAACAAAGGAATGGCTTCAGGACAACTCTGTGACCATTATTGACTGGCCCAGCCAGAGCCCTGACCTAAACCCAATAGAGCATCTCAGGAGGGACCTGAAAATGGCTATTCACCGACGTTCACCATCCAACCAGACGGAACTGGAGAGGATCTGCAAGGAAGAATGGCAGAGGATCCCCAAATCCAGGTGTGAAAAACTTGTTGCATCATTCCCAAGAAGACTCATAGCTGTACTAGCTGAAAAGGGCGGTTCTACTCAATACTGAGCAAAGGGTCTGAATGACCATGTGATATTTCAGTTTTTCTTTAATAAATTTGCAAACATTTCTATATTTCTGTTTTTTTTCAGTCAAGATAGGGTGCAGAGTGTACATTAATGAGAAAAAAATGAACTTTTTTGAATTTACCAAATGGCTGCAATGAAACAGAATGAAAAATGTAAAGGGGTCTGAATACTTTCCATACCCACTGTATCTCAGGAACCATATGACAAATTCACAAGAAAAAAGAATACTCATGGAAGCCATGAGAATAAAGTAAGAACAAAGCAAGATACATTTAACCTGGTGTCAGGTGCTTTCTAAGTCTCAATAATGTACTGTAATTAATATTTATTCTTAAATCTATATGTTTTTAGCATGTAAAAACTGAAGCAATTTGGCATTTTGCTTTGACTAGAGATATCCTACAGTTTTATTTGCAAATCTTAAATCCAGATCTGAGAGCTTCAATGGTTACAGACTACAACCTCTCTGTGTAGTCTGATCTTGCAGCAATTCTTGGTGAATAATGGTTTTTTTGCCGATTTTACTTTATAAAATTTGCTTTGTTTTCTTTTTTTACTCCTGTAACCTTTTTACTTATGTAGATTGCAGTGACACTATTTCTCAAGTGAATGCCATGAAAATACTCAAGCGATATGGGACCAGTGCTGGCCTCTGGACAAAGGACCCAGTTGGAAATTCCGAGAAGGTCTATGTCTTTGACGGAGCAGGCAATGATACTGTGCTTGTATTCTCCCGCATGAAGGAATTCACTCTTACATCGTCAACACGTAAAGTCCCTCGAATCAAGCTACCATATCCATGGATTGGTACAGGACACATTGTTTATGGGGGCAATTTGTACTATATACGGCAAGATGAGGAATTCCAGGTTATAAAATTCAACCTGACTGACAGAACGGTGGTTGACAGCGCAGTTCTGCCCATTGAAGATCAAGTACCAGTATACGGACTGTCTAAATTTAACTACATAGATATAGTGGCCGATGAAGAAGGTCTCTGGGTCATCTATGCCACCAAAGAGAATGAAAAGAACATCTGCTTAGCCAAACTAGATCCAGGCAACCTTGGCATTGAGCAGATGTGGGATACTCCATGCCCAATAGAAAATGCGGAAAGTGCTTTTGTGGTGTGCGGCACTCTATACGTAGTATATAATACCAAGCTCCCCAGCCGCTCTCGTATTCAGTGTGTCTTTGACGTCAGTGGCACCATTTCCAGTGAAAATGTTCCAATTGTTTACTTTCCCAAACGGTATGGATCTCATTCCAGCATGAAATACAACCCCAAGGAAAAACAAATCTATGCTTGGGATCTAGGATATCAAATCTTATATAAACTCAAGATGAAACCGAGGGATGAACTGTATTAGAATTGATAGTGATTTCATGTATCAATTTTCATATTAAAGGATTCGTTATAATTTGGGTCTTACACATAATACTCTACACATGGCATTACAACACCTCACTGACTAAATGTTCAATTTCTTCCTGCTGTCTCATTTGTTTTCTTGCCTGCTTATTCTAGCAATATAATTTCTATTCATACATGCTGAATCGAAATCAATGTCACCACTTCACCTGTCTCAGTGTAATAGTCGTATATTTGAATCCAAAAATTGATTTATCTAATACAATGAAGATCCAGTGTTCAATATCAGTGGTGATTGCTCTGTATGTCGCCATGGAGTATTGCCTGACTGTTGTGCAACGAGTTCCAGTTAGAGGTTGGCAGATCATTTGAAATATGAATTTTGCCAAGTTTGGCAAATGTTCACATCTTATTTGATTTGCATCAACTAGAGAGAGAATTTTTTCTATCCCTAGGAGGAAAGAGTTGTGCGCTCTGACATCCTATCCTTACATTGTATCAGAATAAAATGGTTCTGCTTGGCCGACCCCCATCTTATATATTGCCTGTGATAACCTTCAAACTGGCAGGACACAATGGAGAAGCCCGCAAGATCATAATGTATGCTAATAGCCTGCCACCTGAGTCTTTAGCAGTGTATGAAATGGAGTGGGGAATTTTTTGGGTGGCCAATGCTCGCGAATCAAGTTGCATAGTTTTCTAATTTGCAAGGACCTGCAAATTTCAGGAAATTCAACTCTAAGTCAATCCATCATGGATTGTTCCCTTCATCTTTAGTTCCAGTGTCACGGCTGTATCCCATCTGGAAAATGTTGTAAATAGTGATAATGATCACATACAGATGTAACAATGGTTATCATGACCCACCACACAACATATTGATAACAAAAGCCATTGACCAATGTCAAGTTAGGTATTAAATGACACTTTTTTGAGCAGTGATGTCCCAGTATTACCTGGGTCAATGTAAAAATACAGTTTCCTTGCTAGAACTCTATTTTTCATTTCTTGAGTTATAGTAATAGCAGTCAAAGCTGTGTTTCTCTGAAGCGGAGCTTCAAACCCCCTGTATTCACATTGAAATAAAATATGAGATGCTCGCTACCTTTAACCACCACTAGAGGGAGCATATGAGTTTCTTACATACTAATATTCGTTGACCTCACCAGTAAACTGCTAGCTCCTATAGCCGATTCCTATAGGGAGTGGAGAGAATGGCGTCATTTCAATATATGTCCGTGCGTAGGATTTGAGAGTCTGTATCAGATAAACAAGCTCCGACCACTAGAAAGATATTTTAAATAAGTAATCTATTCTGAATTTTGGAACTATAAATAGCATGATGGTAAAAGTAGACATTTATGCTAAAGAATGTTAGATTTAAAGAGACATAAATGAGATATATTTTAATTTATGCTACTTTTAAGCTATCGTCCATTGGAAATAAATAACGGAGAAATATTAGAATTTCTATATGAACTACAGCATGTGAATGCCAATTGCACAGTATATTCTAGCAATCAAAAGAAATAAACATTTTTCGTACGGCTCAATACAGGAGGTTTTTGTGGGTCACAAAAGAGTATCTTGCTAGATTTGGGACAGATATACATTTTCTTACGTTTTGGTCCTAGGTTTTTTATCCCAAGATGACAAGCAGTGAAAACACGATTTGCAATGCCATGTACATGTGATGTATATGCTGCACTACATATGTTGCCACCTAGTGGTTCTGCTGTGGATTGCAACATGTGAAGGGATTGATAGACATGTAATAACATTATAATGAATTTGTTTGTGAGAAATTGAAGCACTTAAAGGATCATTCCCATCTTCATAAATTGATATTGTCACTGCTTGTAAATACGAGCAATTTTGCAATTCACTGCTGTTTAAAAATTTCAGCCATTCTTGAGACATTACTAGTACTTTTCTCATGTTTACAGCCTGTTGCCTTGGAGACCGACCACTGCTGCTAGAAAGCAGAACATGCACAGTGTTTATACTGTAAGTTCTCTAATAAGCTAGTATGCACTGTCGTGAAGCTGACCAGGATCGATGGAGAGTGCCGTTACATCCTAAACCCCGCATGTGTAAAACCAGCATAGGGCGTAAAAGTTACACAGCAGTAGTGGTCGGTCTCTTAGGCAACAGGCTACAAACAAAAAAACGAGTGTTAATATTAACAATGTTAATAAGCATTAAATTGCAAAAGTGCTTGTTTCAAAGCACTATTTGACAATATCCATCCATGAAGATTGGAATAACCCTTTAACCAAATTCAAAACAAGGTAATCGTGGACACAGCTGTATGGAGTATTTGAGATCTCCAGTAGATTCACGGTAAGGCCACGTTCACATGTTCAGTATTTGGTGAGTTTTTTACCT
>VIAB01036199.1:0-10206 GCA_009801035.1 Oophaga pumilio
CGGCTCAGATGAACCGACCAGTGGTGGTAATCTGCTGCATCTGGTTCTGTCAAATAAACCAGATGCAATTTCAGATATACAGATCAGGAAGCATTTGGGATGCAGTGACCATAATATGGTAAGTTTCAAAGTAATTTTCAATCAAACATTTAAAAGGGGAAATGCAAAAACCTGGAATTTTAGGAAAGCTGATTTCAACAAATTAAGGGAAAAGCTTAATCATGGAGACTGGGACCACCTCATAGTAACTGGGGATACCGACCATAAATGGAGCATGTTTAAGGATATACTACTAGAATCCTCTAGAAAACTTATGGTAATGAAATGTCCAGAAATAAAAAGAAGTCATTATGGATAAATTAGACACTACAAAGTTTAATCAGACTTAAACAAAGGGCATTCAAAATTCTGAAGGACGAGAATACAGAAATAGCATTTCAGGAGTATAAAGATCTAAGTAAGTTTTGGAAAAAAGAAATCAAGCAAGCAAAGATATCTACAGAGAAACAAATTGCCAGCAGCATTATAATAAATCCTCAAAAAAATTGTAATACACCAATGCCAAAAAGAAAAAAAAAGATAGTATAGGCCCCTTAAAAGACTATGATAACAATATAATACTAGAGGACAAAGAAAAGGCTGAGATATTAAATAAAGACTTTTTATCCGTGTTCAACAATGAACTAACTGTTCCAGCGATCATTCAACAAGGCAAAAATCAAAGTTCATCATCTGATATAATTAGACTAACACCAGGAAGTACGCCAGTGTTTGAGCAAATTAAACATTGGCAAATCTCTCAGCCCAGACAGCATTCATCCACAGATACTGAGGGAATTCAGCTTAGACTCTCTTGTAACAGAGGTGGTGCCACATGATTGGAGGATGGCTGATGTGGTACCGATATGTAAGAAAATTAAGAAGGTAAAGCCAGGCAACTACCGTCCGGTAAGCCTGACATAAGTAGTGTGCAAAATTTTGAGAGCATCATAAGAGATGACTTGCAGAGATATATTGTGTAGCATCCCTGCTGGTATCACTGCATGGCTTCCCATCTCCCATCAGGCTGATACACCAACTTACTCACCACTCAGGGCCATGCTGTGAGTTCTGCCCTCCACCTGCTCCATGCTGTAAATCACATGCACTCTGCTTGGTGTGTGCATACTTCCTGACTGTGTGCTCTAGGGTAAGGGTGCCTGCACTTCCTGAGTCTTAAAGAGTCAGTGTGCTGTGTCCCCAGCCAATTGCCAAGAGGTACCAAGTACTTAAGGCATCTCCATTAATTAGAAGCTGCCTGAGCAACAAACTCTCTCAGTCTGCTTTCTGCTACTGAGTTGTCAGGTCCTGTCCTGCTTCTGCCACCCTGGGGGCTGTATATCCAGGCCCATACCTGTATTCTATGTGTCTTGTTTCTGCCATCTTGGGGTCTGTATACCCAGGACTGCATCCTTTGTCCTGAACTTGTTCCCATGTCTGACCTTGTCTGAATTAATTCCTTTACCTGAACCTGTTTGTATCCTTGTCTGAAGCCTTCCCTACTCTGCTGCGCCTGTCCTTGTGTCTGCTCCCTCTTTGCTTTAGCGGCTCTGCTCTGCTCCCTCTTTGCCTCAGTGGTTCTGCTCTGCTCCCGTCCCACATCCTGCAGCTCTACACAGCTCCCGTTCCGCATCCTGCAGCTCTGCTCTGCTCCCATCCTGCATCTGTGGCTTTTTGTCATTCCAGTTTGAACTGGTTCATACCTGTTCCTTTATTCAACTTGTACCTGCCAGTGTTCCTGTGCTTCCCAAAACAGTTCCTGTTCTTCCTGTCTGTCTGAACCCCTGACTGCCATCCATGCCCGCCTGCCTGCCAGAGTGCCCGTCGTGCCTGCCTATCTCCCAGAGTGCCAGCTGTGCCCACCTGCCTGCCAGCACATCATCTGGGCCTGCCAGTACTTGCCAGTCTAAACTTAAACTTTCTTCTGAACTTGCCTGCACCTGTCTTAGTGTCCTGTTCCCCTGTGGGATCAGCTGTTACTGCCAGATGCCTCCCTAGAGTGGTACCTGGCAGCTACCTGCTGAACAAGCCTGACCTCACCACTAGAGGCTCAAGTGAACACCAAGGTAGCTGCTTAGTCACGCCCCTCCAGGGTTAGTCTGCTTCGTGGCACAGTGGGGCAACAATCCTCGCTCACGCCATCCAGCCTGGGCACAAGCATTACATATTGTAGATAATAATATAATAACTGACACCCAACATGTATTCAGGAAAGAAAGGTCCTGTCTAACTAACATGTTGGGTTTCTATGAGGAGGTAAGTGTAAGTCTGGATGTTGGTAATGCAGCTGATGTGATTTATCTGGACTGTGCAAAGGCATTTGATACTGTACCACATAATAGCCTTACACTGAAGCTACAGAGGTAAGGACTGGGGGAAAATATATGCAGATAGGTAAGGAATTGGCTAAATGACATGAAAGAAAGAGTCATCATAAATGGTACGTTCTCTAAATGGGATATAGATAGCAGTTCAGTACAGCAGGGATCAGTGCTAGTACCGATTCTGTTTAACCTCTTTATTAATGACCTTTTGGATGAGACTGAGAGTAAAGTGTCAGTCTTTGCTGATGACATCAAACTATGTAGGATACTAAAATCTGACCTTGACATTACAATTTTGCAAAACGATCTGGATAAGATGTCTTAATGGGCAAACACTTAGCAAATGAGATGCACCTGGGACGGAAAAATTCTATTGCTGCAAATACAATAAATGGGACCATACTTGGGACTACAGAATAGCAGAAGGACTTGGGCATTCTAGTTACAAGCAAGCTAAGAAGCAGTACTCAATATCAAGCAGCAGCCGCAAAAGCAAACAAGATTTTAGGGTGTATGAAAAGAGAGATAAAATCCCGAGATCCAAACGTATTGATACTTTGTTTACCATTAATGGAATGAGGCCTACAAATGAAAGATCACAGTAGTTACAGTGAAATATGATGGAGGTTCACATAAATTTAGAGGTTGTTTTGCTGCCTCTGGCCCTGAGTGCCATGACTGTGTGTAAGCCGTCATGAAATATGAAGATTCCCAATGAATTTTGGGTCGCAATGAAGTGCCCAGAGAATGAAAGCTAAGTTTGCAGTCTAGGTCATGGGTCATCCAGAAGGACAATGACACCAAAACATACTTAAAGAAGCACCCAGAAATAGATGGAAATAAAGCACTCTAGAGTTCAAAAATGGTAATTACAACTCCAGTATTGTAAACTGTCAACCCTCTAGCTCTTACATTCTCATGCTAAAAATAAACTCTGAATTGACACATTAAATCAGTTAATTTTGCTGCCTTGATGAATTTCGGAGTACAGAACACTGTAAAAAACACGAATCAGTCAATGAGTCCATGGAAAAAAGCAGCAGCAAGGATTAGAATTTTTAAAGCAATAATCCCTGACTAGATGCTTGTCATACGCAATACCTACTGCAACACCTCACCATAGATAGAGTGCAGATAAGAGCAGTATTATTGTAGAATATAGAAGGGATTTTAACCGACACTGAAAATATTTTTTGCTGTACATGGCAGCAACAAACTCTGAAGGAACGCAAGTACAACTGGCAGCTTTGATGAATTTCTGAGTACAGATCACCATAAAAATATGAATTATTCAAGGAGTCCTTGGAAAAAACAACAGGAAGGCTTAGAATTTATAAGGCAATAATCCCTGACTAGATGTTTGTCATATGCTATACCTACTGCAACACCTTACCGTAGATGAATTGCAAATACTATTGTTATTGATATTATTATTGAAGAATATAAAAGGAATTTGAACAAGCCCTGAAAAGATTTTTTCTTGTACGTGACAGCAACAAACTGTGGAGGAACACAAGTAACATTGCCATCTGTGATGAATTTCTGAGTACCGATCACTGTAAAAAACATGAATCGGTCAATGAGTTCATGGAAAAAACAAAAGCAAGGTTCAGGATTTACAAGGCAATAATTCCTGATTAGATGCCTGTCATATGCTATACCTACTGCAACACCTCACCGTAGACAATTGCAGATAAGAGAGGTATTGTAAAATATAGAAGGGATTAGAACTGGCCATGAAAAGATTTTTACTTGTGTCAGCAACAAACTGTGCAGGAACGCAAGTAACAATGCAAGCTTTGATAATTTTTTGAGAACAGATCACCATGAATCGTTCAAGGAGTCTATGGAAAAAAGCAGCAGCAAGTCTTAGAATTTATAAGGCAATAATCCCAAACTCTATGCCTGTCATACGTATGCTATTCCTACTGCAACATCTCACCATATTCAAAGTGCAGTAAAGATTGGTATTATTGTAGAATATAGATGGGAGTTGAATTATTACAATACCAACAAAATTTGCCCAATTGAGATGGACGTATGAGACTGCAGTGCAATTAATTTTAAGAATTTCTTTTTTGGGGGGTTTTGAGAATGAAATGTAGCACGATAAATGACAAATAAAATTTAACTGCTCAAAAAACAGCAGTATAAGAATGACAGCAAAATTTGTCTAATTTGTCTAATTGAGATGAACGTATGAGACTACAGTATAAACATAGCAATGCGATTTTGTCAACAAACAATTTATTTTTTTGTTTTTTTTTAGGCTGAACTGTAGCGCAATAAATGCCATATAACATATTGCTGCTCAATAAAATTGCAGTATTACATTGCCAGGCAAATAAATTTGCACACCTCAGATGGGCATATAAGACTGCAGTCTAAAGATAGCAATGCAGTTTTTCTTAAGAAACAATTTCTTTTTGGGGGGTTTGAGGCCAAAATGTAGCATGATAAATGCTGTATAAAACTGCACTGCTCAAAAATATTGCAGTATTACAATGCCAGGCAAATTAGCATATGTAAAGAAAGGGAATTCAGATGATACGACAGATTTTGGATTCTACGGTAAAAGTTATATCAATTTCATATGTGATGCATTAGGGTACTTATTAACACACAATGCCTTTGAAATCATGGGCAAGTGGTAAATACAAAGAACCAGGAACTGCCTGTCACGAGTGCTTCACCCTGTAGCTTTTCGTCTCAGGTTTCCTCAAGATCCATAATGTTTTCCACAGGGTGTAATTTCCCAAATGGGATTACTTGAGGGGTGGATTCTGCTCTTCTGGCACTCAGGGGCTCTGTAAATGGAACCCGCAAACTATTGCACGATAATTACAGAGTCAAATAGCTCTCCTTTCCTCCAAAGCCTTGCCTTGTAGCTAAGCTGTGCAGTACAGAAACTGTGTGACAAATTTTGGTGCCATTTTTACCCATGTGACAATGTAAAATCTGGGGCTTAAACCAAATTTTTGTGGTAAAAATGTAATTATTTTTTCTTTACCGCCCAGTGGTATAAGGTGACTTACTCGTGTTAATATAATCACTGAACTCCTAGATGAATTAATTGAAAGGTGTAGTTTATAAAATGGGGTCATATATGGAAGATTTCTGCTATTATGAAACCTCAAGGCCTCTGCCTATGGGACATGGCAACCTCAAATCATTTCAGCAAAATGTGTATTAAAATATGGAGCTCCTTCCCTTTGGAGTTTTGTACTGTACCTTAAAAGTAGTTTTTGACTACATATGGGACCACTTTTTCATATTATCCCTTTTGAAAATTGAATATTTGAGGCCAAAGTAACATTTAAGTGGAAAAAATGATAATTTTCCAATGAAGCCCAATGTTATACAATACTGTGAATTGCTTGAGGGTTACAATACTCACTACACTGCTATATGAATTCAGCAAGATGTGTAGTTTCAAAATGGGGTCACCTGTGGGAGATTCTGCTGTTTTGACATGTCAGAGGCTTTCACAATCTGTTCCAGCCAAAATTGCACTCCAGAATTCAATTGACTCTCCTTCCCTTCCAATCGCTGTTGTGTGCCCAAACAGTAGTTTTCCAATGCAGGTTGGGTATCTCTGTATTCAGGAGAAATTTAGCAACAAATTGGTTAGTACTTTTTCTCCTGCTACCCTTGTGATAATGAAAAATGTGGGCAAAAGCAACATTTTTGTGGGAAAAATGTATTTTTCTTTTTCATGGCTCAACAATATAATATTTTGTGAAGCACCGGGGGGTTCAAAGTGCACATTACACCTCTAGATAAGTTCCAAGAGGGGTTTAGTTTCCAAAATGTGGTCGCTTTGCAAACGGTAAATGATTCCACTATTTATTCCAGCCAATTTTGCTTTCAAAAATTCAATTGGCACTTCTTCCCTTCCAAGCCCTTCCATGTGCTCAAACAGTAGTTTTACACCACATATTTGGTATCAGTGTACTCAGGAGAAATTGCACAACAAATGATATGGTCTATTTTCTCCTGTTCCCCTTGTAAAAATGAAATATTTGGAGCTAAAACAACATTTTCATGGGAAAAATTTATTTTTTCATTATTATGGCTAAACAATATAAAATTATTTGAAGCACCTGGGGGTTCAAGGTGCTCACCACACCTCAAGATAAGTAACTTGAAGGGTATAGTTTCCAAAATTAGGTCACTTGTGGGCTTTTTTCACTGTTTAGGCACATCAAGGACTCTGCAAACAATGACATAGCTACTTCAGACAATTTGGGGTTGCAGAAGTCAATTGGCGCTCCTTCTCATCTGAGCCCTGCCTTGCACCCAAACAGTAGTTTTACCCCACTTATGTGGATTTGGCGTACTCAGGAGAAATTTCACAACAAATTTTGGGGTCCATTTTTTCCTGTTATCCATATGAAAACAAAGCAATTGGGGCTAAATTAAAATTTTTGTGAAAAATATGTAAAATGTTCCTTTTTTTCCTTCCACATTGCATTAATTCCTGGGAAGCACCTGAAGGATTATAAAACTTCTGAAATAAGGTTTTGAGGACTTGAGGGGTGCAGTTTTTAAAATTGAGTCACTTTTGGGTGTTTTCTGTCATATAGGCCTCCCAATGTCACTTCAAATATGATGCGGTCCCTAAAAGAAATAGTTGTATAAATTTTGTTAGGAAAATGAGAAATTACTGATCAATTTTTAACCCCTCTAACTTCCTAACAAAAACAAATTATGTTTCAAAAAGTGTGCTGCTGTAAAGCAGACATGTTGAAATTGCTATTTATTAACAATTTTGTGTGACATAACTCTCTGGTGCAACGGTATTAAAAAAAAAAAGTTTGAAAATTGTGAAATTTTCAAATTTTTACCAAATTTTCTATATTTTTGCAAATAAATGCAAGTGATATCGAACTAATTTTACCAATATCTTGAAGTACAATATGTCACGAGAAAAAAGTTTTAGGCCGGTTTCACACATCCGTGTTTCCGGTACGTATTTGACAGTTTCTACACGTACCGGAGACACGTACACACGTAGACCCATTCAAATGAATGGGTCTATGTAGATGTCATTGTGTTTTCAAGGACCATGTGTCCGTGTGCAAAATACGCTGACATGTCCGTTTTGACACGGACACACGGACCGGAAAACGTCCCACACACGTGTACATGTAGAACTGTTCACACAGTCCTCTGTGTGCACGGATGGCCGCTGGAGAAGTAGTAAGCCGTAAGCCGCTGTCACCTTGCAGCTGGTGCTGATGCCGGCTGAAATTCCCTCTGCTCTGCCTGCGAACAGAGGAGAATGAAGAGCGGTGTATTAATATGCCGCACATCATTCTCCTCTGCTCGCAGGCAGAACAGGGAGAATAATGACTGTCGGCTTCAGCACCAGCTGCAGGGGGACAGTGCTTACTGTAGCGCTACTTCCCCGGCGGCCGTCCGTGTGTCCATGTGGTACTGATGCGGCACACGGTTGGCACACGTGTGCCGCACATAGTACACACATGGACACACATACATATGGACATGGATATCTCCGGTACCGATTTTCCGGTACCGGAAATATCTGGATGTGTGAGACCGGCCTTAGAATCAGTAGGATCTGTTAAAGCGTTACTGAACACTGACACTGGTCAGAATTGGTCATAAAGTGGCCTGGTCAGGAAGGTCAAAACAGGCTTTGTGGTGAAGGGGTTAAAAAAATGAAAATATGTGATTATTATTAGGTGCAACTAGCACTGTGCCATGCTGCCTACCCACTACACACTGGACCTTCTGTGACCAGTGCCACATGTCTGTACCAGATAAAGTTTTCTGGAATATGGAGTCATAGGCCTTTATGTATTGCTGCAGAAACTCCATGTGCATGAGGTCCTTGTTAACTTTGCTGATTCATTATTTTATTTTGTCTTCACTAGCATACATTTAACTCAGCAGAATTTTGAACGTGATGAAGTGTCAATGTTTTCTTATTATTTTGACTATTATTATTTTATGTGAGCATGTAAAACTAAATTTAAATGGTTACTAGATAATAAAACTGAGTCCTTTAGCTGTCTGGCATTTAAGAAAAGAACACTTTTATGTTTGACTCGTGCTCTTATGCATAATGCACTCGTCTTTTTTGGAAGACACTACAATAGAAAAGTGCCTTTTTGTGAAACACACAATTAAACTCTGGCTACTAAGTCTAGGGGCAGCAATAAGTTATTCTCTGAAATCATGTAATTTATAACTCAGTTCACCACACAGCTTTTAAATACTTCCACCTGTAATTTCAGTTAAATTATCTGTATGAAAGTGAATGTAAAAGCAGGAATTTATTCATAGTAAATATATCTATTAGTTCAAGGAACCAACCATTCCCTATCATTACTTGCCAGAAAAATATACAAGAATTTTGCCCATTCATGAAGGAAGCTTAGAATTGCAGCATATACAGTATAATCATTTTGATCACAAAGGGACAACTAAGAAAGAATTCACTATCAGAGTGACCTACTGTATATTGGCACAATTCAAAATCGTCTGTTTGTGCACTTTTTTTTTACTGGGATATTAATTTAAAATGTAATGATACTTATTATGCTCTGGTTCTCTCTCCAGACCCAAGAGCATATAAACATAACATGTAAAACATTTTTAAAAATGCATATTTGTCCTCCGCCCACATCTCTGGTCCTTTCACTATACACTGCCACCAATCTGATCCTCATCGCATATTCTAATCCCTGGCTGCTTGTGTTGAACTATTCAGTTCTTTTGCATTGTGTCAAACTTTCAGTTCTGCACAGACATGCTGGAGGTCAAATGTGTCATGTCAACAGGACATGTATGCGTAAAACCCTCCCATGAAACTCAGAAGTCTGGCACAGTGTGAGAGGCCTGAAAATTCCATTATTTTTACTGAACAATAAACTCCATAAAATCAAAACCCCAAAAATAATGGCATAATTGCAGTTTTATTTTTACAAGAACATGATACAGTACAATGAATGGTGTCACTCAGAACAACAACTTATCCCACAAGAAAAACCCTCATATATCTATATTGACAGAAAAATAAAAAAGTTAAGGCTCTCAGAAGAAGGGGAAGAAAGGAGGAAAGTGAAAAATAAAAAATCTTCCTATCCCACACGGGTTAAAGTGCAAAGAATTGACCAAAAAACCTACTTACAGAAAAGGTGGAAATATAAGTAATAGAATAGTAGGAACAAAAAAATATGTTTTACTGAAAAAAATGAATCAAAGTGCATTTTAACCTTTAATAAGAAATGTTGATTTGGTTTAATCTTATAAGATAAGCTTTAAAGGTGTTGTGCCCTTTTCAGAAAGATATGGACTTATACAGTGGCATTTAAAAGTTTGGGCACCCCTTGTCAAAATTATTGGTAATGTGAACTAATCATTCACATTACCAATAATTTTCCAAGGAAGAATGGATGAAAGACTTGTCTGGTTACAAGAATCATTTACAAGCAGTGATACTTTCAAAAGGGGGCGTTACTAGGTACTAACAATGCAGGGTGCCCAAATATTTGCATCGGCCCATTTTCCTTTATATAATTTTTACCCCCTTTACCCCAGAGGTATTTTCGTTTTTGTTTTTCGCTCCCCTTCTTTCCAGAGCCATAACTTTTTTATTTTTCTGTCAATATGGCCATGTGAGGGCTTGTTTTTTGCAGGACGATTTTACTTTTGAACGACACCATTGGCTTTACCATGTCTAGTACTAGAAAATGGGAAAAAAATTCCAAGTGCGTAGAAATTGCAAAAAAAGTGCAATCCCACACTTGTTTTTTCTTTGGCTTTTATACTATACTAGTGATGAATCCGTTCTACGCCCGGGTGGCAAGCATTT
>VIAB01036218.1:5228-15897 GCA_009801035.1 Oophaga pumilio
GTATATATACGGTAATTATAACTGGGGAAGTGAGAAAAAGCTGACACCAACCTCCAAGTAGGACATCCTGCTATGAACAGGTAAAAAGAGCAGAGATCTGCTGAGAACCAGCCATCAAAACTAGGATTTGTTTACTCAAAGGCAGTTCTGCACACTTCCGAAGCAAGAACTTCCTCTGTTCAAAGGACTTGTTTCAGTCACTCTGGAGCCAGTGGTCAGTGATAAATATTAGGGTTTGCATCGATCTGTTATTTATGGAAGATATAGTTTCGGCGTCGTAGCGAAGGGAACAACATAATGCTCACATCATCATAAGGCGGGCAAAATACATCCAACTTCATATCGGAAAGATGGATGATGCTATCCATGCCATGTCTCATCTCTATAGAACATTAAAATGGTGATAGGAAACATGACAACAATATCTCCTAACTGAGACCTACAGGAGCAAAGATATCCTGAAAGTTAGGGATCTCATAATCTTCTAAGAGTCCTAGCACATCCCACAACCAGCCCCAATATGAGCGAACCAAGGGGAGATGTGGGCGCAACCCGGATCTAATTAAAATCAGAGTTTGGGTTTTTGTATTTTGTCTATTCTGCAAGGTACAGCTTTGCTGTAGTTCTGTCCATTTTCCTGTGAAGTACCTCCCTCCCCTAAGCTCTGAGCCTTTTTTGTGACACAGAATAAATAATTCTCTTTCGTTATCCCTTTTATTTCATGTGATTGTATATATTATATTATTATTTTTTTATAAACACTTCCTATCTTTTTGGATTAAGCATTTAAAATGTAATAGCTCTGCTCCTCACGCTCTGTACACCGCACCCCTGAAGCCATACACTACCTGTAACGGGTATTGTCTCGGGTGTGACAGATGCTGGAGACAGTCGTCAATCGTCAATTTGGTTAATATACAGTCAGTATCAATAGTTCTTCTAAATCAGCATAATGTCTTAGGTACTGATACAAAGAAACCCTAACCTTATCCCTCCAAAGCCATTTTTTTCATTTTCGGAATTTCGTTTTTGTTTTCCTTCTCCTATTTCCAACAGCTAAAGAGCTATAACTTTTTTTTTTATTTTCTGTCAACACAGTCATATGAGGGCTTGTCTTTTAATCTTGTACTATTCATTCTACCATACAATGCATTGAAAAACTAGAGAAAAATTCCAAGTGAGGTGAAAGGGTAACAAGAACTGAATTCCTCCATTATTTTTTTGCGGTTTGTTTTTACAATGTTCATTGTGGAATAAAAATGACCTGGAACATGATTCTCCAGGACTTTACAATTATAGCAATACCAAATCAATGCTACCATCCCACAATGAGTATTTGGTGCGATTTTGATGCTGTAGCATTTCCGCACCAATTAGTTACTTGCGTTTTTTCATTGCATTCTTCAATGTATTTTTCAGATGTTGTGATGAACCCACATCTGCCACCCCACCTGACGTCACCATTACGTCATGAGGATCACGTACTGCGGTCTCCCCACTTTCACCAACATGATGATGTCTGCACCCCCCTGGGGACATGTAAGGTCAGCTTAGTGTAGGGAGATGGACCGGGCTAGTGATATTCCTCTCGTGTCAGGGCCGGAACTATCGGGGCTGTCACCATTGTTGCCGGGGGAAGGACTTTCTGACTGGAACAGTCCTTTGCACCTGACTATGGGGGGCGGATCGGTATAAAGGAGACTGGGCGCGCCAGAACGGGGCCTTTGGAGGGAAGACAGCGTGTGCGACAGGAGAAGGTTGACTCCCTCTCTGCAGACCTACGCCACCTAGCAGGCCCGTGCTGTACTTGTTCATCCCTCGCGCATATAGACCATGTATCACCAGAGACTGTTACTCCGTTTGTTCCTGACTCCAGCAAGCCTAACTGATCTGTTCCGCTGACTGTGGCCGGCTCGCTACATAGGACTCACCATATGGTGCACGTTGATTCAGGTACCGTGACCGCAGCCTCCACTCCGGGACTTTGTTTACCTTCCGCGGGGCCCCACGCATCCTCTCGTACAGCCCCCCATTCCAGGACCAAAGGACTATGTTTGAGAAGACCAGGATATGTCGTGACCGTAAAGAGACAGTGCCTCAAATTTTCGGGACCAATTCAGACTTCTCCCGTCACCTGTGGCGCCATTGAGGGATTTTCCAGCCTCCTTCATCCGGGAACCACAGACTGATAAGTTAACCCGTTATTTGCACTTCCATTACTGTTATATAATCCATATTCTTTGTTCACTTATATACTCTCATACTCTATCCCTGCGTGGAGTATTTACTGTTATAATATTCTTTATAAAAAGAAACCTGTTAACTCTTGTTCTGCCTCCTGGTCGTCACTGCATCCCACGTTCCTGATTGATATCTTACACTAGTACAGTTTTACACAGACACCCCCTGTCCACACGGGTCCAGGAAGGCACAGGGAGTGAGAGAATGTGGCCCACAAAGTCACTGATGTGGCACCAGACTTACCCACAACCCTGACAGGCTGAGAGGCCCCTTTCATTAGCACCAGTGAAACAGAGCGCTGTTAGCCTGGTAGGACTGCCACTAGTTACTCATTAGATATAAGCCCGGTCTGTTAACGAGATTATATTGGGCCAGAAACCAGCCCCGGTAGCATGGAAAGTTACGCTGAGAATACAAATGTCTGGATTTGTGGATCAAGATAAAAGAGCAGCCTAAGGTTAAATTATATATTTAATCGCCTTAAGAGCACAATATATACACAATGGTTATACATATACAATGGTCAGTTATGTAAATACAGGTGAAGTACAAAAGATATAAGCAGATGAATCATGTCAATTACCAATTTGATGTTTGAACATGTGTACTCTGGGCCGCAGAGGCATGGACTGCCAGCTGGTTCCAAGTTCCTTCACAGCACATTACTTGACATGGCCCGCACTTCAGGAGTGAACAGAGAGAGAGAGCACATCCCCTTACACAAGCCTTTATCCCCTTGGTCGATCACACCCTTTTCTGCTCCCGGGAGGGTAGCTATCCCCCTCCCCTGGAGGTTTGTAGCTACATCTCCCAAAACCTATGAAAGATCATAACTTCCCAACAGAAGGTTATAGAGTGGCGGTTCGGGCACCAATGGATTAAGCCGAGCCCCCGTTACGCTTGAAGACAAAACACGGCTTTGTTCCTTGGCTCCTATTAACCATTCTACGTATCTCCCCATCCTGGTGTGCTAGAACGGATCGAGACCCTGGAAGGCGTTCGGCCCGCTCCAGAGATCTTGAAAATGTAACTTGTGTGTGGCTAGGATGTATGATAAGTCCATATTCTCCTTATGAAATCATAGCTGACTGAACAAAGCAGTTAGACTGCATGATACTTACACAAGTTCTTCTGTAGGAACTAGAATTTCTTCTTTGAAGCTGAGAAGGCTAGGCCCCTTGCTGAGCCAGGTGTCCTGCTGCAGCTGCACAAATAGGATACAAATGATTGACATGAAATTATATCTCCAATGTTCTTCACACATGTGTTATCACGTTCTTTTCATCTGTGGTTTTTGTCTCTTTTTGCTCATTTTTTAAATATAACTGCTTAGTTTTGGAAACTTTAATTAACAGTAATAAAACTTTATAGCTAAAGACATGTGTGGATTACATGCATGTTTTTTTATTTTCAGCTTTTCCTCTTCTCATTTAAATCTAAATTCATATTTACTAGAAGAGAAATTGACAGTGCAGATTTAAAAATCTCACTTCAGGTCAATTTCCATGATGTAAAAAAAAGCCCAGTGGGCATGAGATGTATATAAATCATGTACACTGAGCATAAACTATAATACATTGCAGGGTTTTTTTTCACATGAAAATACGCACCTGTAAAAACGCACCAAATACTCTTTGTTTTTTTTAACCTTATGTATTTTTTTATAATTTAGTAGTTAAAAAAAATCTGAATTTCGTAAAGATTTTTTTTTTTGCTTGTTCCACCATTTTCTGACCACAGTAACTTTTTTCAGTTAGTGTCTGTTTCTTGTGTGGTGACTGGTGAGCCATCGTTTTTATTGATATAATTTTGCTGTAGATATGACTTTTTCCTTTTTATTGCATTTTTGAGCTGATCAGAAAATATCAATTCTGACATTTTGATTTGTTTTTCGCTTTACAATGTTTAACATGTGGGTATTAAAATTAATGTTTTGATAGATCTGACTTTTATGGAATCAGCAATACTAAATATGTTTATTTTTTTAATTGGGAAAAGGGGAGAAAATAATTAAAACTTTCCTGCTTTATTAATTTTATTTTATTTTTTTTACTTTACTTTTAGCCTCCCTTAGGTTTTTTGAGTATTGTAATTCATACTGCATACATAGAGGAGGAGGGGAATACGGCTGAGCTCCTGAGATTTAGAGATGTACTTTTAATTTTTAATTGTAATTTGAAAAAAAAAAGATAAAAATGGAGGAAATTAAGTTTACATTTAATGTTCCTTTAAGAGGTAGGTCTTCTCATGACAATCCATGAGGACCCATAAGGTTGGCTGGGATTGTCTAACCTTTGCATCCAATGATCAGCTGTGAAGTCTGTCAAGTGTGTAATTTTCCTGCAACGCCACCACAGGTGAAATAAAGCATTACACCCTTTCTTTGGAAATCACAAGGCTTTTTATGATGGATTCTCCAGTCATAAACCCAATTAATAGCTAATCAATGTCACCTGCTGGGTTGAAAATGGTTGTCAGGAGGAGCTGACAAAAAGTAGATGGAGAAGGGAATTTAGCTACAAAAACACATTTTAGACTGTATAAAAACAGTATGTCTTCAGTGACAAGTGATATGGGCATAGCTAAGGGGGGTGCAGAAGTGACGGTTACACTTAGGCTGGTGTTCAGGGGGCCAAAATTTCCCTTTTGCTAATTATTATAAATGGCACAAGGTAGGCGGAGGCCCTGGTGCATATTTTGCTTTGGGGCCCAGGAGTTTCAGCTTACACCTCTGCTGTCACATAAGTATGGATATGTCCCCGGAGATATTTCTGGAGTTACCGTCACACAGAGAATAACGTCTCATACACAGAGTCCTCCACATTGCCTTACATTTCTATTTGCCTAGGTGGATTCTTTACATTTCTGAGGATGTTGACCAACTCAAGTATGGGATTAGCAGATGTTGTCATGTGCAGAGGACATAATTCAGAGTTTAAGCTGTGTATCAATCATTGACAATAGCTGCAGGAAAAATATTTTTTTATTTTGATAGCATGACTAAAATTAGGAATGCTAGGCGCAAGCCTAAAGGTAATGGTTCACCTGGCGAGGTGGATTCTGTTATGTTTTGGTAGCTGAGGAGAATAAGCAAAAACGGTAATACACCAGAGAGGCTGGAACCTATTGGATTGCAGTAACCTGATCTAACCACCACAACTAAAGGCAGCCGTGGAGCGTTCCTACGTTGATCCTAGACGCCTCGTCACAGCCTGAGAGATAACTACACCTAAAGGCAGAAAGATGAAAGCTACCTGCCCCAGAGCAGATCCCCAAAGAAAATAGGAAGCCCCCAAACATGTAATGGCGGTTAGACAAGAAGAAGCACTGACACAGACAGAAAATAGAATGAGCAAACGCTGGGGCCCAATCTGTCTAGACAGAAAAGTACAGGAAAGGATACTCACTGCAATCCAAAAAAATCCCTAAAAAATAATAACTCTTCTGATTGCAAAAACACCTGAGATCACACGATCTCTACCACCTAATCAGATCTCTGGTGTAACAAAACTAAGCCGCAGCCACTAAAAAAACAGGAAAAAGCAAATGAACAAACAACAGTGGCTCCAGATAAACTAAGAGGAGCACAAGCCCCCGGAGGGGACCTGGCTGACCTCCACAGAAGTGCAGGGAACAATGCAAAAAGCAAGCACAAAAATAAAAGCAGAAAATATCTTATCTGATAGCAGAAGATGCAGGCAAGACTCAGCAAAGTTCCAAATGAACCAGGAACCACAATTGAGACAAGAACAATTGATCACCGGCAACCATCATGGGAGGGAACCTCCCTTATATCAGACCAGTCCGTGATCCCAGATTGCCATTCCTCGCTGAAAGGTTCAGTACTGTCTGTAGCCACCAGAGGGAGCCTCTGCTCAGAAACCATCTCTAGCACATTCATAACATGTTTCACTTAACCACAGGTCAGGGTAGACAACACGGACTGAAGGGGATGGCACAGTTAGGAGGACTTGCCAGGTGAGAGGACCAGGACAGCAGGGAGACAAGCGGAGCACGGAACACCAGAAGATAGAGCAAAGATGGACACACACAGAAACTGAAGATTTACAGTCAGTTCAGGACTTGCAGGAGTAGTTTGAATGACTCCAGAAATGAAGGGTTCATTGACAGAAAAAATGAACAGCCACAGGTAGCAGAAATCAACAGGCAAATTTGTTTGTACAGTATAAATGATACACACTGTTGCAACAGGGTTTGTAGTGTGAAAAAATCCAGAGAAGAGTTGAAGCAGACAAATGGATAGTTGCAGATCTGAGTAAGGCAATAAAATTAGATTTTAAAAAGAAACAGATATTATTGTCAGCTGAGAAAATTGGGGAGACAAACTCCAAAACACATGGTAACTAAACGCAAAGCTTACTGAATACTCAGACAAGCACGAGTGTCTGAGTCAGCTTTAAAAGGCCTCGGATGATGCTATTGGAACCCATGGGGAGAACCAAAAAGGGCAAATGTCCTTGGAGCCCAGACAAGTGTATAACAAAGAATGAGAGAAGTCCTACAGAACAGTGTGATTTCTAGAGATGAGCAAATCATTTGAAATTCAATTTCGGCAGAATCACGCGAATTCAACAGGCAGATTTGAGTCAATCTGAATAAATTAGGTTCGAATGTAAAAGTAAAAAGAAAACCCCTGATACTTACCTTTCCTTACCTGTCATTAAGTTGCCTCAGTGCCTCCTCCGCTACAACTCCCCAGGCTACGGTTCTTCTGTCACTTGATTTGCTCCAGTCTGGCGCTGCTTTAACCCCTTAATGACTGCCGATACGCCTTTTAACGGCGGTAGTTAAGAGTACTTAAACCATGGCTCCCGGAGCTCCCCGAGCTCCCCGCGTCTTCTTGCTGTAAAAGAAAATGGTGGGCACATGCGCAGTGCACAGTGTGCCCACCGAGTCGGATTCTCTCCGGGGTCTCGGCTACCAGGGGTAGCCGAGACCCCAGAGAACATAATTCGGGTCCCCCACTTTTGCGATCGCCGTTATTAACCCTATAACGGCGATCACAAAAAAAAAAAACAGCGATTCTGCATGTAATTTCTCTCCCCTCTGATATGATCGCACATCAGAGGGGAGAGAAATAGGGTCCCAGGGACCCCCGATCACCCCGGTACCTCCCGGTGTCCCCCATGTCCTCCCATGGGCTCCTACAGCTCCCAGTCTTATCCCTGGAAAGAAAATGGCGGGCGCATGCGCAGTGCACCCGCTGAATCTGCCGGCCAGCAGATTCATTCATTCTGTGCAGGAACATTTTGATCACTGTGATAAACACAGTGATGAAAATAAAAAAATAGTAAATAAACCCCCCCTTTATCACCCCCATTAGTTAGGGAAATATAGTAAAATAAAGAAAATATATTTATTATCATTTTTCCATTAGGGTTAGGGTTAAAGTTAGGGTTAGGATTAGGATTAGGGTTAAGGTTACGATTAGGGTTAGGATTAGAGTTAGGGTTAGAATTAGGGTTAGGATTACAATTAGGGTTAGGGTTACAATTAGGGTTGGAATTAGGGTTGGGATTAGAGTTAGGGTTGGGATTAGGGTTAGGAGTGTGTTGGGGTTAGGGTTGGAGCTAGAATTGAGGGGTTTCCACTATTTAGGCACATCAGGGGGTCTCCAAACACGACATGGCGTTCAAAAAGTCAAATGGTGCGCCCTCCCTTCCAAGCCCTGCTGTGCGCCAAAACAGTGGTTTACCCCAAAATATGGGGTATCAGCGTACTCAGGACAAATTGAACACCAATTTTGAGGTTCTAATTTCTCCTCTTACCCTTGTGAAAATAAAAAATAGCTGGCTAAAAAATCATTTTTGAGGAAAAAAATTATTTTTTATTTTCACGGCTCTACGTTATAAACTTCTGTGAAGCACTTTGAGGTTCAAAGTGCTCACCTCACATCTAGATAAGTTCCTTAGGGGGTCTAGTTTCCAAAATGGGGTCACTTGTTGGGGGTTTCTACTGTTTAGGCACATCAGGGGATCTATTACAGATGGGGATGGTATTTTAGGGTTTGGGTAAAGAAGATGTTAGAAGGACCAAAAAGAGGTCAGCTTTAGAAAAAAATTTAGTTCTGAGATGTAGAGATGACATGACAGAAATTTAGGAGAGTATGGAGATAGTTGGGTATCATCCACATAAAGAAACTGGGCACAAAAAAAGTAAAATTTCCATTCAGCACATAAAAAACCCAACAAGATTCGGTTTTGGTGAATCCATAACTGTCTAAAGTAACTCAACAAAGTTGGTTAGAATTTCCTCAAATTCACGGATTCCGGTCAATCTGAATGTTTTAGTATATGATTGTCAGTTGCTATTTTTCTGGATTTATATGGTCTGGGAAGGGGTTAAAAACAACATGATGAGATAATGAGCATCAAGACCTTATTCTCACAGAACAGTAAAAAGAAGACTGGAGCCGGAGCAGGAGCAAGAGCGCTTGTCCTGACAATTGGGGTGACTACAGGATGGAAGTATTATTTACGGTAGTTTTGCAATAGGTTTGATGAGAAAGATGGATAGGAGAGAAGAGGGAGAAGTGCAAAAAATGTTTTCCTCCATCATGGGATACAATAAACTACAGAAGATACAATATAGAACATGGGGGAGAGTTTGGGGTGGACTCATGAGGTATACTGTATGTCATCAGTGTCTTCCCTTCAATAGGCAAGATCATGGTCACTAAGATCAGTAGAGTGAGCCGGGACTACCGGGCCAAAAAAACGAGTCATAAGATTTGCAGGAGCTTTTGGGATGATTTGAGAGAGAAGACATCAAAGGAATTGGCCATTTATATATTATTTTAAAAAGGGTATATATTGGTTTAAAAAAAACAAACCAAAACAAATCGCACTTCTCTAACTGGACCCCTCTTTCACCTCATTAACCATGTTCTCCAGTGGTTCTCCTCGGTGATATTCCGTCTAAGCTGGAAGAAAGTCTCCTAGCTCTCTCTTTTGGCCCAGAGGGAACTTCACTACTGCAACTGCAGTCGATCAGTGACTGCTGATTGGCTGCAGTGGTTATTTAACATCTCCTGCAGTAGTGAAAAGACTGGTGGGTGAAATGGGCAGCGGTTAAGAGGAGTAGGAGGGGTGACTAATTATTTATTTACTTTTAAGATTACAATGGTCCATTTTGTGAAATAAAATGTATTAGTGAAAGACTTCTTTAAGGAAAAGAACAACAGTCGTGGCCAAAAGTGTTGACACCCTTGAAATTGTTCCAAAAAATGAGGTTGCCACCCTCAACTTAACATTTGGTTGCAGCTAAAAAACTGCAATCAATCGCTTCCTATAACCATCCACAAGTTTCTTACTCCTTTTAACAGGAATATTTGATCACTCCTCTCTTGTAAACTGCTCCAGATCTTTCATATTTGAGGCACCTTCTCCCAACAGCAATTTTAAGATCTCCCCACAGGTGATCAATGGGATTTAGACATGGACTCATTGCTGCCACTTCAGAACTCTCCAGCGCTTTGTTTTCGTCCAATTCTGGAGGCTTCTTAAAGTATATTTGGGATCATTGTCCTGTTGAATGACCCATGACCTAGGGCTCAAACCCAGCTTTATGACACTGGGTACTACATTGCGTCTCAATATATCCTCTGGTAATATTCAGATTTCATGATGCTTTGCACACAGTCAAGGCACCCAGTGCCACAGGCAGCAAACAACCCCCAAAACACCTTTGAACCTCCACCATATTTGACTGTAGGTACTGTGTTATTTTCTTTGTAGGCCTCATTCTGTTTTTGGTAAACAGTAGAATGATGTGTTTTACCAAAAAGCTCTATCTTGGTCTCTTCTGTCCACAAGACACTTTTCCAGAGGATTTTTGGCTTACTTACGTACATTTTGGTAAACTGCTGTCTAGCTTTTTAACCCCTTCCCGACCTTCGCCATACTGGTGCTGCTCTTCGGGAACTGCATTTCTGCCCGCAGCAGTACTAGTACTGCGGCACGATCACCGCGGTCTCACGCTGAGCGCTGCGGTGATTGGGTGCGGGTGTCAGCTGTATGTGACAGCTGACACCCCGCAGTAACGACCACAATCTGTGCTAGCACCGATCGTGGGCATTTAACCCCTCTGATGCCACTGTCAGTACTGACTGAGGCAGAGAAAAGCATCGTGCAGGGAGGGGGCTTCCTGCGCGCTCCCACCGGAACAACACGATGTAATCGCATTGTTCCGGTGGTCTCTATGGAGACCCCGGGCTCCAAGAAGGCCGCGGCATCCTTCCGGGTCCTTAAGTGAGGTGGCTTCTCAATGCCCGCTGAGATCAGGCGCCGGCAAGCCTCCTTCACTGTTTGTCAGAATGCTGATCTGACACTGTACTATGCAAAAAGTGTCATATCATCGATCTGACTTTATATACACTGTGTTCCAAATTATTATGCAAATAATATTT
>VIAB01036220.1:11682-26528 GCA_009801035.1 Oophaga pumilio
TATTTTTCGATATCGAGCAGTATCGCTCAACACTACTCAAGAGGATGATATATAATGGCTGTACAAGGTCACCTGTGCAGCATGAACCAATCAAAGGGTAGAGCCTCATCATGATGCACAGAGGGTAATATTGAACTGGTGGAAGTAGGACAGAGTAGCCAAGGCGCATGCGTGCACGGCTACGTGGTAAACTGGAAGTCACCATGCCCGTTGGTAACGGTAAAAGTGGTGATATTATGGAGAGAAGCGATCAGTATAATGGTTGCAAAAGATCAAACATACAGCAAGAACCAATCACATGATAGAATCAAGTAATGATGATGCAATAAGACTTCTAAAGGATAATACTGAATTGGCAAAGTGGAAAAATAGCCACAGCGCATGTGTGCCCGATTATGAAATGAGCCGAAAGTCACCATGCCCGGTAACCATAGTAAAGATGACAATATTACAAAGAGAAATGATCAGTATGCGCAATTCAATAACGACGAGGATATAACTCAATGATAACATTACAAGGATCTAAACATATATAAGATAAGTAGATGGTACACATGAACTCACCAGGTCATAATGGCAAGAGTAAAATCATGTAGAACCAACACATATAGGGAGATTCTAATAAAAGCATTACTTTATAAGGAAAGAAACTTTCCAATTCAGGAGAATGATGAGCCCTATTATATCCAATGCATGGGCACAAAAATCTATAATCGAACTGCAATACTTCCTCAACCGCAAAAATTGTCCCTTAGGTATGCAATTCTTAAGGGGTGCAGGATGGAAACTCGTGTAATGCAACAAGTTTTTAGTTGCCCTAGCCTTATCAAAATGAGACGTTGTAACCATGTCTCTTTTTCGTACCCAAGCATTGGCTTTGACCTAGAGGTTCCTGGCTAGGGGCTATCCGCGCAGGGTCATTTCACAGGCAACATTCATATCATAGTTAGTGACGCACAGAAGATTCTTGAGCCCCTTACACGACAGCCTTTGCAGACTATAAATCTAATAACCTCATTTAACAACCAGTGGGGTGAGATTTATCACATCTTGAAAAAAATATTGGTGTATTCTCCTTAGCGAACCTAAAATATCTCCTTTTATTTCTACCACCCCCAAGTTGATGGCTAAAAGGTCCAAGAACTTAAAAGATCAACTCACTGACAGCCATTATAGACATTTTACCAGAAGATTTAACTCAGGCAACAGGTTTTATTGATCATTTCCATGTGGTGGGTGTACAATATGTCCATTTATGATTGCAAAAGGGAGTATTACTCTTTCTGATTATCTTGAACCAATGTGCTACCATGCAAACTTCAACTGTCGTACCCGGAATATTGTGTATGCATTAATTTGCTCTTGCTCAAAGGTTTATATAGGTCAGCGGACGCTGGAGCTACGACGCTGCATGCAGCAACATCTTTCAACATAGCCATGGCAAAGAAGGACAAAAAGAAAGGTAAGACCATCTCTTCTATTACACCTGTTTTCTTGGATTAACATGGGGCCCGCAGCAGGGGTTTGCGGGTTATGGGGATTGAATCAGTTAGAACAACAATTAGTGGCAGTTCAGTAACTAAGGAACTTTTACGTTGTGAATCCAAGTGGATTTACAGCCGTAACAACCTTGCACCAGCAGGGTTAAATGAGGAGCTTTTGCATGTAAGCTTCTTTAAGGAAACCTAATTTACATTTTTGACATGTTTGCACTGTTCTGTTTGATCACTAATATTTTCTTGTTTTGCTTTCTTTTCAGATTTTACCTGCACATTACTAGTCCAGTTTGGCATGACGCTTCACACAGTTACTTATACTTTTGTATATACCCCTCATTTAATGACAGAAAAACCAACAATGGTCACAGAAATAACTTGAATCTGACAAAAGTAATAATAAATAAAAAATCTTTGAAAATTACCAATTGATAGTCAGACATTGTTTTTCAACCATGCTTCCACAGAATTTAAAAAAAAAAATAAACTCATGAAGTAGGCCTGGACAGAAATGATGGTACCTTTAACTTAATATTTAGTTGCACAACCTTTTGAGGAAATCACTGCAATCAAATGATTCCTGTAACTGTCAATGAGACTTCTGCACCTCTCGACAGGTATTTTAGCCCACTCCTCAAGAGCAAACTGCTCCAGTTGTCTCGTGTTTGAAGGTTGCCATTTCCAGATGGCATGTTTCAGCTCTTTCCAAAGATGCTCAATAGGATTTAGGTCAGGACTCATAGAAGGTCACAACAGAATAGTCCAATGTTTTCCTCTTAACCTTTCTTGGATGTTTTTAGCTGTGTGTTTTGGGTCATTATCCTGTTGTAAGACCCATGACCTGTGACTGAGACCAAGCTTTCTGACACTGGGCAGCACAGTTTTCACTAGAATTCCTTGATAGTCTTGAGATTTCATTTTACCCTGCACAGATTCTAGACACCCTGTGCCAGATGCAGCAAAGCAGCCCCAGAACATAACAGTGCCTCCTACATGTTTCACAGTAGGGACAGTGTTCTTTTCTTCATGTGCTTCATTTTTCATCTGTAAACATAGAGCTGATGTGCCTTTACAAAAAATTTCCATTTTTGTTTCATCTGTCCATAGGACATTCTCCCAGAAGCTTTGTGGCTTGTCAACATGTAGTTTGGCAAATTCCAGACTGGCTTTTTTTAGGTTTTTCTTTCAACAATGGTGTCCTCCTTGGTCGTCTCCCATGAAGTCCACTTTGGCTCATACAAAGACAGATGGTGCGATCTGACAATGATGTTCATTGAACTTGAAGTTCACCTTTAATATGGTTAAAAAAAAATTTTGGGCTCTTTTGTTGCCATTCGTATCATCCGTCTCTTTGATTTGTCATCAATTTTCCTCCTGCGACCACGTCCAGGGAGGTTGGCTACAAGCACATGGATCTTAAATTTCTGAATAAAATGTGCAACTGTAATCACAAGAACATCAAGCTGCTTGGAGATGGTCTTATAACTTTTACCTTTAACATGTTTGTCTATAATTTTCTTTCTAATCTCGTGAGACAATATATATATATTCTTGTTTCTGCCATATAGTGCATATAGGAAACAAGAATATAGCTAACACAGAAAAACCACCATATAGTGCACAACAGGATAAATATACACACAGATCTACATGCATTTATTAATTGGTCACATCAATCCCCATCATATGTGAACTCATATCTATTAATATCAAAAATAAATAAAATAAACAACAAACAAAATAAGGTCGGGAGATAAAGGGAGAGAGAATATTATACAAATTAAACAATAGCAATCACCTATTGTCTGTAGTGATTACCCACATCACATATAATGTATATGATCTTCCCGCTCCCTATCTCCACCGACCAGCATCACTAAATCCTATATATAGACAAAGAAAGAAAAAGAGAAAAAAGACAATTAAAAATCTGAATATTAAAAACTAATGATGCAAAAGAAGAGGAAAGTATAGGGGGAAAGAAGATTACGATGTACATGAATGTAAATTAAACTCAAGATTAATTCCCCTGGGTTGTAACGTTCCCAGGGTATAAATCCACCTAAGTTCCTTTTTCTTATGCATCTGTAATGCTCAACTCTGCTTTGGCTCTGACTTGATTCTGTCACTTGCTTCTGATACCTCTGCTACGGACTGACACTGACCTTTTGGCGCTCCTCTGACTCTGTGTTTGGGATTTCCCCCTTTGTACTTCACAACTCTCTGGTATTGACCTGGCTTTCTGACTATTCTGATGCCACCTAGTGGTAGCCTAGCTGCAGTTCTGCTGGTCTGCTCTTAGTAGGATTTAAGCTCACTCTCTGCTCTGCTGCCATCTAGTGGAGTTTGCGTTACCCTGCATTTACATGACATTATAACTGGCCACAACAGTTTTTTTTCTCCTTTTTCCTCTCTCTATGGATCTGCTTCATACCCTTGCGGATCAGATGTCGAATTTGACTCAAATGATGCACGATTTGTCTGTGGAACATAGAGCCCTGGCCACTTCCCATAATCAACTCCAGAGGGAACTTACTGAAACGGTTAAGTCTTATCAGAGTTCTATGACACAATCAGCCTTTAAGCACTCAGACAACATAGATGTCGCTTCACAATCTCCTGAACCTACTGTCAGGCTCCCAGATACTTTCTCTGGAGATAAGGAGAAGTTCTGTACATTCAGACAGAGTTATAAGCTGCTTTTCTCCCTTAGACCCAGATCCTCAGGAGATGAGAGTCAACGGGTGGGGATAATTATGTCTTTACTCTGGGAGGGTCGTCAAACTTGTGCTTTTTCTTTACCTGTTACTGCCCTCGAACGTGTGTCTGTGGATAGGTTCTTTGAGGCTTTAGGACTGATTTATGATGAAACTGACCGGGTCAGGGTGGCAGAGGACATGATCATTGGTCTTGCCTAGGGTAAACTTACTGCCGAATGGTATTTTTCAGAGTTTAGACGGTGGTCCACCGAAGTGTCCTGGAACGACTCTGCGTTAAGATGCCAGTTCAGGAGAGAATTGTTGGATCATCTTAAGGACGCTCTGGCTCTCCATCCACCACACAGCTCTTTGGAGGAGGCCAGTACTCAGGCCATTCATATGGATCGGAGGTTGCGGGAGAGAGAAGTAATTCAGCAAGAGGTTCCTACACATCCTGCTAAATCTGAAGTGATGCCATATACGGAACCTATGGAGGTTGTGGCCACCAACCTCAAGGAGAAGGAAAGGAAGCAATGACACAAAGGGAGATTATGTTTTTATTGTAGAAATCCAGGACATTGGAAAAAGGACTGCTCTTCTTGCCCACCGACTAACAAGTTGCCGGGAAGCGCCTAAGTCTGGGTGATTGCCGAGGAGGTCATCTAGACTCTCAGGTACATTTTTCCTCATTTCAAAAGATTTTGTTAGAGGTGGAATTTTGCTGTGGGGATGGTTACACACCCAATTCAGCTTTTGTGGACTTTGGGTCATCCATGAACGTCATTGACTCAAGCGTGGTGTCCAAGAGTAAGATAGGGACAGTTAGGCTTAAAACCCCAATCCATACCATTGCCATTGATAAGACACCACTGGCTCAAAATATTGTTAAGTTTGTCTCTGAGGAGTTTCTCCTCAAGGTGGGTTCCTTGCATCAGGAACAAATTTCACGTTATGTTCTGGATAATCTTCCAGCGGGACTGGTGTTGGGATTCCCCTGGTTACAGTTGCATAATCCTATTATTGATTGGGAATCTCGGGATATTGTGAAATGGGGTCCTAATTGTTCAAATGGTTGTCTTTCTGCTGTTCTGATGTCATCCGTTAATCTGGAGGGTATTCCGGAGTACCTGAAAGATTTTGAGGTCATGTTTTCCGAAAAAGAGGCTGAGGTCTTGCCACCACATCGCCCCTATGATTGTACTATTGATCTGATTCCAGGTGCTAAATTGCCCAAGGCCTGTCTGTACATTCTTTCTGGCCCAGAACGTACTGCTATGAAAGATTATATCTCAGAAAGTTTACGCAAAGGTCACATCCGTCCCTCTGTTTCACCTGTGGCTGCTGGATTCTTTTTTGTCAAAAAGAAGGATGGTGGTTTACGCCCTTGCCTCGATTTTCGGGAACTAAATAAAATTACGGAGAGAAATACGTACCCTCTCCCACTTATTCCAGATCTTTACAACCAATTATCTTCAGGTAAATGGGTTTTCCAAGCTGGATCTCAGGGGAGCGTACAGGGTGGGCCATTTATATGGACACAGCTAAATAAAATGGGAATGGTTGGTGATATCAACTTCCTGCTTGTGGCACATTAGTATATGGGAGGGGAAAAACTTTTCAACCATGGCGGCCATTTTGAAGTTGGCCATTTTGGATCTAACTTTATTTTTTCCAATGGGAGGAGGGTCATGTGACACATCAACTTTATTGAGAAGTTCACAAGAAAAACAATGGAGTGCTTGGTTTTAATGTAACTTTATTATTTCATGAGTTATTTACAAGTTTATGACCACTTATAAAATGTGTTCAAAGTGCTGCCCATTGTGTTGGATTGTCAATGCAACCCTCTTCTCACACTCTTGACACACTGATAGCAACACCGCAGAAGAAATGCTAGCACAGGCTTCCATTATCCGTTGTTTCAGATGCTGCACATCTCATATCTTCACAACATAGACAATTGCCTTCAGGTATGAGATGTGCAGCATCTGAAACAACGGATACTGGATACTGAGGGTTTGAAAATCTAGTCATGCTCTTTGGTCTCACAAATGCGCCTGCAGTGATTCAAAATTTTATTAATGATGTATTTTCTGACTTCATTGGGAGCTTTATGGTGGTATATCTAGATGACATTCTTGTATTTTCATCTGACAAAGAATCTCACATGGGTCATTTACGTGCAGTTCTTCATAGGTTATGGGAGAACTCTGTTCGCTAAACCTGAGAAGTGTTCATTCTGTGTCCATGAGCTGTCCTTTTTGGGGGTCATCCTCTCTGTCAATGGGTTTTGTATGGACCCTGGAAAGGTGCAGGTCATTGTTGATTGAGTGTAACCCAGAGACCTCAAGGGTCTTCAGCGTTTTTTGGGTTTCGCCAATTATCATCACAAATTTATTAAGGGGTTTTCTCAGGTGGTCAAACCTCTCATTGATCTTAAGGTACTGCCACACTTAGCGATCTCGTTAGCGATCTCGATAACGACGCAAGCTAACGAGATCGTTGGTGTGATCTCCTTTAGGTCGCTAGTAGCTGCCAAACAGGAGATCTCATAAACGACTCATCAGTGGTCAGCGATCTCTTTAACGACTTTGGCGGTCGTTAGGATCTGTCATTAGCATGTACTGAGCGCTTCTGATTCATAGGAATTTCCAGCATCGCTCCTGCTCTCTGCGTCCTGCTAGACTGCTTTGCAACTTTTGCGATCCTCTCTGTGACGCAAAAGAGAACTTACAGATATTGCGATCCACTCCGTGACGCTAAAAAACAGTCATATGCGTCACAAACGAGGTCGCTCGTCGTTCACAAAAGGTGCCAAACAAAGCGATATAGGCTCACCAGCGGGACGCCAACGATCAAAAAACAGTCCAGAACGCTATTGAACGATCAGCGACATCACAGCAGGGGACACATCGTTGCTACATGCCACACACAACGAGGTCGCTAACGAGATCGCTAAATAGTGACATTTTAGTGATCTCGTTAGCGATTTCGTTAGCGATCTCATTTAGTGTGGCATACCCTTTACTCGTAAGGGGGCTGATCTTAAAAACTGGTTGTCTCCTGCAGTTGAAGAATTTTCTACACTGAAGAAATGTTTTATGTATGCTCTTGTGTTGGTCCAGCCCGATCCATCTGAACCATTCATTCTAGAGGTTGACACATCAGAGGTGGGAGTGGGGGCGGTGCTGTCGCAGGGACCCATCACTTTGACCAATTTAAGACCTTGTGCCTTTTTCTTCAAGAAATTTTCTCCTGCGGAGAGAAATTATAATGTCGGTAATCGTGAGTTGTTGGCCATAAAATTGGCTTTTGAAGAATGGAGCCACTTTTTGCAGGGGGCTGTTCATCGGATCACGGTGATTATGGACCATAAGAATCTGTCTTACATTGAGTCTGCCAAACGTTTGACTCCTAGACAGGCGAGGTGGTCGCTTTTTTTTTCACGTTTTCATTTTTCTATCACCTTTCGGCCTGGCTCCAAGAATGTCAAGGCCGATGCCTTATCTTGCCGCTTGGATCCGATATCACCTCCCGAACTTCCTTCCTCCATTCTTCTGCACGTGGTGGTCGTGGCTGGGGTCTGAATTGGAACTTGAAATTTGTGAGGCTCAGTCTCTTGCTCCTCTGTCATTGCCTGAGAACAAGCTCTTCGTCCCAGTTCAGTATCGGTTGAAGGTGCTCTGGGAGGTCCACAAATCTGCTCTCAGTGGGCACCCGGGAGTCTCAGCCACCCAGAGAGCTATTGCTAGACTGTTTTGGTGGCCCTCCATGTCTTCTGATATCACCGTGCTTGTGTCTGCTTGTGATACGTGTTCTCTTGCGAAAGTCTCCCATAACCGGCCGGCCGGGGAATTGGTGCCATTGCCAATTCTGAATAGACCTTGGACTCATTTGTCCATGGATTTTATCACTGATCTCCCTCCTTTCAATGGCAAGACAGTGGTCTGGGTAGTGGTTGACAGATTTAGCAAACAGGCACATTTTGTTCCATTGGCAGGACTACCTAATGCTGAAACACTATCTAAATTGTTTATTGAACACGTTGTACGGTTGCATGGCGTGCCTCTGAATTTGGTGTCTGACAGAGGGGTGCAATACGTGTCCAAATTTTGGAGGGCATTTTGCAAGAGAATGGGTATTAGCCTGACCTTCTCCTCTGCCTACCATCCTGAGACCAGCTGTCAGACGGAGAGGACCAATCAGTCTCTACAACAGATTATGTGGTGTCTTGCCATGTCACAGCAGGATGATTGGTGTTCCTCATTACCTGTGGCTGAGTTCGCATTTAATAATCGGGTTAATCAGTCCACTGGCACCTCTCCGTTTTTCTGTAACTAGGGTTTTCACCCCCATTTTGGTGAATTTTCCAGGCTGGATATGGGGTGTCCAGGGGCTGATTCGGTGGTTCAACTGTTGGGGGAGGTTTGGAGGGAGGTCCAGAAGAACATTGGGGTGGGTCAGGGCAAACAGAAATATTTTGCTGACAAGCGACAATCTGTAGGACCTAAGTTTCTGGTAGGAGATAAAGTGTGGTTGTCTACGAAGAACATACATCTGAAACTTCCCTCTGGGTTCCAAGTTTAAAGTCTAAACTCTCCCTGACCCTAGTGATAGGCCCTGGATAGGGAGGGGATGAGGTAAGTGCTAGTCAGCACCCACTGCAACTAAAGACTGAGAAGGTGGACAAATGAGGGGTTACACTTTGCTTGAGAAGACCACTGAGATATCATGCCAGCAATCCTCCAAGAGTACTCCAAGAAGACACTAGCCGACTGCTAGTATTTCCAACCAGACAGAAGTAAATTGAGGTACCAGCAGCACCTTGCTGAAGAGACTGAAGATATTTAAACCTTTAGCAAGTGTGTGTTATTTAGCTGCAGAAGGTGGAGGTAACTCTTGGGTCCCAGAGGTAGAAGGAAATCACTCCATAACAGAGATGCAAAAATCAAGAAGGTGCTTGTGGAGCTAATCACAATGATAAAAACTTGATTCCAGCTCACCTATTGCTCTATGGTCATCCTGGGGCTCAGACATCGGCCTCACCCTGGCCTCACATCAAGGAAAATATAAAAAATTGTAATCCGGCTCAACAGGACTGGATTCTCCTTTTCTTTTTCTTTTTCAAAAGAAAATATAGTGCATACAAAAAAAAAATTTACATGGTCGACATGATCCCGTTGACGCGTTTTGACTGCACTAAGCAGTCTTACTCATTTTTTTCAGCCGCCTCACAAAAAGCTGCAGCTCTATGTTTGCCAATGGACTGCACAGCCCTGTCAATCGCCCTGCTACTGTGACTCTCTTTCCCTCCATAGACTAAATGCAGAATGTATGTAATACAAACAGCAAAGCAAACAATTAGCCCTTAGAAGAGCTGTTAGTATGATGGTTCAGCTTCAGCACCAGTATCAACACTACAGGACTCAGATTCGTTATACTGTGCACACATGCCTAGACAAGCACTCTCTTCTCCAATATGAAGTGTCACAGAGCCGTGCAATGGCGTCAGTGTGCCGAGCCGGGTGGCGCCTGTTCTTTTACAACCCCTAATTATGTCAAATAGCCAGCAAATCACAGTAGTGCCACAACCAAGATGTTTACGGTAATACAGTGATGCTCAGCCAATACCCACATGCATATTGGCTCTGTAACTAACGGGTGCCAAAAATATGGGGTGAGGAATCTAGTTTTACATTGAGCACCACCCAATACTCGCCGAGTAACGTTCACTCATCCCTATTAATAAACTAAAATAAAAAATACATTAAAGAAATAAAAGGTATATACATAAATACTAATTTAATCTTTTTCCAAATGCATTCAGAGCTATAAATGCTAGATAAATACCTGTCCTTTTCAGATAGTATGGTACAATAGTTCTTCTGCAATAGCCTTGCTTCTGTCATATCTGCAGTAAATCCCTCAATAGTTTTTTTTAGCTTCAGGCAATTTTCTTTTTCGGTTTCAGCTAAAGCAGACATCCGATCTGCTTTATTCATAGCGACTTTGACCTCCTAAAAATAAGCATAGATTGAAACATTAGTTGATAACTTGGGTTGATAACTTGATTTTTTTTCTGGACAGCTTCTCAAACAATCATGGACAGACAACTTTTTTTATGGGCGCATTAGATGACAATAATAAATTGTTAAAGTTACACATACATATACAAGTTACATATACAAGTTATACATGTCTTTAGACCATAAATTGTACATGAAAAAAATTATCTCCAGTCACATAGATAAATACAGTCATAAAAACGTGTAAATTTCTCCAGCTTCAAAAAAATCACAGATACATAATTTTTTTTTACAGCTGGGATAAAAGTGCTCCATTTTTATGAATTGTCCATTTCTGACTGGTTGGCAACACTGCTGCTCGCTGTGAGGGTTCTCCAGTGTCGGCATTGGAAGCGTGACCACAAGTATGTGGTTTGTAGTCTATTAGCTAGTATAAGTCACAAAATATATTGCCTAGATCAATTAGTACTTCCAAACATCAACAAATTCAAACAGAGAAATGGGAAGCTTTTTACACTATAAAATGCAAATTTTATTCAGATTAAAATACATTTTTATGGATAAAAAATTCAAAATGGGGACAATAAATGCAGCAAAAACAGGCCTAATATCAACAGGTATACATAAAATCTAAAATAATATATAGACAAAATAAAATTAAAATCAAGTCAAACAGACAAAGAACAAAAAACTACAAGAATGGGGCATAGCTCAAAATTTCGTTAAGACCCGCCGGTTGTACTGATTGTATCTTAGAAATCCAGCGGGCCTCCATTTGTGCAAGTGTTTTTCTCCAGTTCCCTCCCCGCAGGTCGATATGCACTCTATCAATACCCATGACTTTCAGTAATTTGGCGTCGCAATCATGATATCTTTTGAAATGCTTGGGTATCGGTTTCATGGAAATCCAATCGTCCTCGTCCAAAGCTTTCAAGATGTCATGATAATGCTCCCTAACCCTAATTTTCAAAGGCCTGGACATAAGCTCGACATAAATTTTAGGACATGGACATACAGCATAGTATATTACGCCTATGGTGTCACAGGTAATATGCTGCGTAATATCAAACTTCTTCTTACCGTCACTTGACAGGAAATCTAGGGCTCGCGACATGTTTGGGCAGGCTATACATTTCCCACAAGGGTAAAATCCCCACTTGGGACCATCAGATCCAAAAGATTTATTTATTTGGGGTTCAGCATAATGGCTATGAACCAATAAGTCTTTCAAATTAGGCGAACGCCTATAGGTGATAGATGGTTGTGAAAAGATGTGTTTCGCAGTAGTGTGGTCCATCTGAAGAATAGGCCAATATTGGTTTAAAACATTTCTCATCTTCATCCATTGATGGTTGTAGGTAGAGATGAACCTTACTTTAGATTCTTTGTTAGTTTTTATTCCAGGTTGCAATAGTTGACTTCTGTTTGCTCTTCTGGCCTTTGCAAAACCTTTTTTTATGCTTCTTTTCGAATAGCCCCTTTCTTCAAATCTGTCAGAAAGAAGCTGTGCTTGTCCTGCAAAATTACGTTCTGTGGAACAGATCCTTCTAGCCCGCAAAAATTGACCCGTTAGTATACCATTTACCAGTGGTAATGGGTGAGAAGATTTGGCATGTAATATTGAATTCACCGCTGTTTCTTTTCTGAAAACATCCGTCTCCAGAATGCCACAATCGCCTTTGGATATTAGTATATCCAAGAAGTCAATACTAGATTGACTGTATTTACATGTCAATTTGATGTTCAGACTATTATCATTCAAAATGTTGACGAAAGCCAAGAGATCTTGCTCACTGCCCTGCCAGATAAGCAGGACATCGTCAATATATCGAGCCCATAGAAGAGCTCCCTCAATATATGCCACTGGGTTGGTGAAAAAGATGGATTGTTCCCATTTGCCCAAAAAAAGATTTGCATAAGATGATGCGTATGCCGCCCCCATTGCTGTCCCCTGCTTTTGGAGATAGATATTTCCTCTGAATGTGAAATAATTGTGTTCCAAAGCAAATTTGAGGAGTCTCAAGAGGAAATAAATGAATTCAGGATCATAGCTTGATTGATGCAAAAATGCCTGAACCGCTGCAAGGCCGTCCTTATGCTGGATTGAGGTGTACAATGATTCAACGTCCATTGTAACCAACCACATATCCTCATCTAGTGGTATTCCTTCAATTTTCTTTAAGACATCTCCTGTGTCTTTGACATAAGACGGTAGATGACTTACCAATGGTTTGAGGTAAAAATCCAAATATTGACTAATTGTCTCGCAGAGGTTACCGTTTCCTGAAACGATCGGACGTCCAGGTGGGCTTACCGCATCCTTGTGTATTTTCGGAGTAAAATAAATACACGCCATTTTAGGATATACGGGCACGAGGTGTTTCTGAAGATCTTTTGTAATAGTGCCTTCAATAAAAGCCTCATTGAGAATTTCTTGTAGCTCCCCTTGAAATTTATGAGTGGGATTAAAGGTCAATTTTTGGTAGCATCTGATATCCCTCAGTTGGCGAAAAGCTTCTTTTTCATATGCCTCATGTGGCCAAATCACCACATTTCCTCCTTTATCAGCAGGTTTTATTGTCACTCCCCTAAGTTTTTTTAAGTCCCTAAGTGGTATTCTCTGATCCCTAGTGAGATTATCATATGTAATTCTGCTTGAGATATTTTCAAAGCCCTGTGCTACCAATTTTACAAAAATCTCAATGTTAGGATACAGGTTCAGGGGTGGAAATTTCTTAGGGACAGGAGGATTGAATTTACCTACCATAATATCGTCCTCCTGCTCCTGCTGTAGTTCTTCCAAATTGGCTATTGCTTGCAATTCCTGCTCCGTCCAATGTTCCTCTGCACTAGATTTCTCATGTAATTTTTTTAGTACTAATTTGCGCGCAAATAGATGTAAATCTTTTACCGCTGTGAAGGAATCAAAAGGGGCGGTTGGTGAAAAAGATAAGCCTAAGCCAAGTACCTCAATCTGAGATGCAGTTAGTTCTATCTTAGAAAGATTAATCACCTGTAATTTTGAATTAGAAGAAGCATTAAAGCGTCTGTCATGCCTTCTAGGTGTATCATTCCTTCTTCCATAATTCCTACGTAGATTGTAGCTTCGCTGCTGACTATCCTCGTCTTCCTTAGATGATAGTGATGAGAGAGATATGGATCTAGTGCTGGCATATCCACTTTTAGCTGGCATCTGCCACCTGTATACTGTGCCATTTTTAAAATCCAAGAGATCCCTCTGGAATTTTTTGGCTTTCGTTTCTTTAATTTCTTTCTCCCAAATTAGTGATTGTGAATCAATGTCTTTATTAAGTGCCTCCATCTCTGCAGCCGATAGATTTTGTTGAAGCTTTAGACGTATATTTTCTATTTCAGAATCCAATTTATCTAAACTTTTTTTATTGTTACCTATAAGAAGTTCCATAAGTGATTTAGAACAGGCGGTACATGATTCTTCCCACCTAGTTTTGAAGGTATTATCCTCAACAGGAAAAGACGGCATAATGCATACACGTAGGCCCCTGGGGATTAACCCTTTGGCAAGGTAATTCTCTAAGGAGGCCTTATTCCACCATGTGCGAGTTCTCTTCTTAAGGGAGGATTTAATGGAGCTTATTAACACTGATTTCTGCCCATTCTCAGTAGTGTCAACCTGCATATTGCCCCCACTAAATACGGTGTCTAAACATGATAACCAATCCTGGTCTTTAGCTTTAGTGTCCATCTGACAAAAAAAGAAAAACTGTAAACCAAGTACAGCAAAAATCATATAAGTCACAAAATATATTGCCTAGATCAATTAGTACTTCCAAACATCAACAAATTCAAACAGAGAAATAGGAAAATTTTTACACTATAAAATGCAAATTTTATTCAGATTAAAATACATTTTTATGGATAAAAAATCCAAAATGGGGACAATAAATGCAGCAAAAACAGGCCTAATATCAACAGGTACAGGCACAGTAAAAAAGTATTTAAGAGGTGCATATGTCTATACTTTATATAAAGCCACATTGGCTAGTAGTGGGCTAAACAAATAGCTTCCATATGATATATATATGAGCACCAAAATACATAGAATGATCCAAATAGAAAGAAGTGCCCTCCCACTATAAATGTTAGCTTAGCAATGTCAGCATACAAATGCAGAGCCCGCAGCAAGTGCTATAAATACATGTAAAAACAAATCTGCACATCAATGTACAGGGCAAATTGAAGTGCTAAAGATAATAAGCTAATAGTGGGAGATCATACCTGATATGGCCTTGGCACCCCTGACGCGCGTTTCGCGTTTAGCTTGTTCACAAGGGAGCGTGCGTGTATCTATGCTCTTTGCTGGACATATTTATGGGATCCAGCGTTTCTTAATTGCAGCGCTTCCGCTGACTCACCGCTCTACGTCAGCATGAACTGGCGTCACATGACGCCCGGCCCAACCCCTCGCTCGACGCGTCAGAGCAGGGGAGAGCACGGGCGACAGGAAGAACGCGTCGTCATGGTGACCGCCCACGCAGGAAGTCAACCGAAGCGCTCATCACCACTGCTACACAGCAAAGCTGCGTGCCTGCAAATTGCATTCTGGCAGTGCATATCACCGGCTTTCACAAGGAGACGCATACAAA
>VIAB01036224.1:15572-26523 GCA_009801035.1 Oophaga pumilio
ATACCCGATACTTGCGGTATCGTATCGCTCAACACTAGTATAAAACAAATAAATTATTTAGACATCAGTATAATTTAGAGGTTTTAAAAATGAATTATTAAATAATATAAAAGACAATTATTCAGTACTTTGATAATTACATGCACTTAGCAAAAATGTCTGATGGAATGGGGGAAGAGAAGTGAATACATTTATATACGGCAGCTACAATCGCTGACCAGAGAGAAAGAATCCTGGTGAAGAAGAAAGGAAGGTAATGATTATCATTCTATCTATTTATCTATCTATCTATCTATCATCTATTATACATCTATTATCTATCTATCTATCTATCTATCTATCTATCTATCTATCTATCTATCTATCTATCTATCATCTATTATCTATCTATCTATTTATCTATCTATTATCTATCATCTATTATACATCTATTATCGATCTATCATTTATTATAAATCTATTATCTTTCTATCTAATATCTATATATCTATTATCTATCTATCATTTATTATAAATCTATTATCTATCTAGCTAATATCTATCTATCTATCTATCTATCTATCTATCTATCTATCTATCTATCTATCTATCTATCTATCTATCTATCTATCTATCTATCTATCTATCTATCTATCTATCTATCCAACAAACAGGCAGCACTCCATAGATCAGTTGAAAAAAGTGGATATTCCTCAAGGCTTGAGGAAGGCTCATGGAGCTGAAACGTTGCCATAATATGTGAGTTTAATAAATATCCACTAATTCTATTGATCTGTGGAGTGCTGCCTGTTTGTTAGATATTCAAGTTGGCAAGTATTGGATTATTGCTGAAGAGGATTTGCACCCAATTGTTATTTAATTCTATGCTGCTCCAATTTTTCTATATCTATCTATCTATCTATTATACATCTATTATCTTTCTATCTATTTACTATCTATCATCTATCTATTATCTATCATCTATCTATTATCTATCAATTATCTATCATCTATCTATTATCTAGCATTTATCATCTATTTATCTATCATCTATCTACCTATTATCTATCTATCTATTATCTATGTATTATCTATTATCTATTTATCTATCATCTATCTACCTATTATCTATCTATCATCTATTATCTATGTATTATCTATTATCTATCTATCTATTGTCTATCTACCATTTTTTTTCTTCATGCCATAGCTATTACCTTTCTGTCCATTTGCATTTCTATGCTCATATTGTTTAACTGTTTTTACGATTATTATTGTATCTAATAATTCTACCATTAACAATCTAACAGTAAAGTAATAATAATACTAATTGTTAACATTACTACTACAGTAGCAATATACTATAAGAACTTTGTGTGGAGAACCTTTTTAACAGTCAATATGTTTTACCTTTCCCAAATATTGCACCACCACAATCTTTTTTTATGTCGCCAATTACCATGTGTCATATTCGCTATCCAGCAGACTCTGCAGGTATCTGGTGTGATGAGCGAGGTTCCTTGTACAGAACAAGTGGGAATAATGATGGCTAATGACAGACTATGGAAGTAAAGGTTTTGGGAAAAACTGCAGCCTGTTCATTGAGAAGTTAACAAATGAAGAAAGATGCACTTTGGACAGAAATAAAGATAATGCAATTTTACAATATGTCATTGTTACTTTAGCTATAGTCTCTATTATGTTATGCCACAAACATAGAAAAGGAAAAAATGTAAAATATGTAAAAAAAAATGGTTAAAATATGTAAATATTCATCAGGTTCTATCAAAGATGGGGAAAGGACATGAATAAAAGGATGCAAAAAAACGAGACTCAAAATTAATGCAATATATTATTTATTAGAAGGAAGATGATTAATAATAATTATAACAATAACGATGGTAGTCATATTAATAATTACTAATATTATTTCTAACAATAATGAAGATGATTAATATTACTTTTACTACTACTACTAATAGCAATAATAATTAATAATAATAATGGTAGTAATAATAACAACATTATTAATAATGATAATAAGTGTCACTACTATTACTACTACTCATGATAATAGTAATATTATCTATATATAAAATTGAATGTGTGTATGTGTGTATCCCAAACCAATCACAAAGCATCTTTCATTTCACTAGAGCTGTATAAAAGAAGCTGAGCTGTGATTCGTTGCTATGAGCAACAGTTTTCTCACTCCACGACAACACCTCAGCAGACAGTGTGACTGGGTGGGAGAAATCTAGCATCCCCTGGAACATGAGCTCCCAGCCATTGTCTGCCCCCAGAAAGGAGTATCTTCTCTCTTAAAGGGATCTCTGGTATGGAAGTCAGGGCAAATCCATCCTGCGCTTTGGTTTGACCCCAGGCCCCTCTTAAAGGGATCCCTGGTACTGGTATGGAAGTTAGTACTGTTCCACTCAGCGCTGTGGTTCTGACCCCAGGCCCCTCTTAAAGGGATCATTAATATGGAAGTTAGGGCAGTTCCACTAAGTCCTCTGGTTCTGACCACAGACCCCTCATCAAGGGATCCCCGGAACAGAAGTGAGGGCAAATCCACTCTGCGCTTTGGTACTGACCCCAGGCCACTCTTGAAGGGATCATTGGTATAGAAGTCAGGGCAAATCCATCCAGCGCTTTGGTTTTGACCCCAGGCCTCTCTGGATCCCCAGTATGGAAGTTAGGACTGTTCCACTCAGCGCTGTGGTTCTGAACCCAGGGTCTCTTAAAGGGATCATTGGTATGGAAGTGAGGGTAAATCCCTCAGTGCTCTGATTATCACCTCAGGCTTCTATTAAAGGGATCATTGGTATAGAAGTTCGGACCTTGGGATGAAACATGTCCTCCGGACGCCGAGGATTGGGGGTCCTACGTCAACCAGGGCAGCCAGAGTCTACAGCTCATGCACCTCCTCCTCCTCTTCAGCCTCCATCTCCAAAATGACCACATCAGTCACAAGCTGGAAGCACTGCAGCACTGCCTGAGCCAAGCGGCAACAGGCTTTTCTGAAGCTAATGTGCTTATGTGACAAACAGGACAATGCTGAATAGTTTTAGGCAGATCTGTGGCTGACACCCCTGAACCTACAGCCAGGCATGGTCATGTGTGACAATGGCCGGAATCTGGTGGCGGCTCTGAGGCAAGGCGAGCTCACACACATACCATGTCTGACCCATGTGCTTAACCTCGTGGTTCAGCGGTTTCTCAAAACCTACCCGGAGCTGCCGGATCTGCTTGTGAAAGTACGCTGCCTGTGTGCCCATTTTAGAAAGACGGCTACAGCTTCTGCTGCTCTTGCTGTGCTTCAGCAGTGTTTACAGATTCCGTCTCACAGACTGTTTTGTGATGTCCTCATGCATTGTAACTCTACACTGCATATGTTGGAAAGGATTTGTGAGCAGAAGAGGGCAGTTGTTGATTGCCAGCATCAACAAGGCCATTGGTATTCAGTTCAGACTCAACACATAAGACCTCAGGAGTGGACATGGATGTCAGACTTATGTACCATTCTCCAAAACTTTGAGGACTCCACCAAGATGGTGAACGGTGATGACGCCATAATTAGCCTCACCATCCCGCTTCTCTGTGTTCTGAAATGCTCTCTGCTCACAATCAATGAGTATGCATTGCAGGCAGAGCATGATGAGATGGAGCAAGGAACCATACAGGGTGATTACACACAGCGTAGCCTCATGTCATTCCAATGTGGATTGGTTGATAATGAGGAGGAAGAACAGGAGCTACTTTCAAGCGCTATGGACGGTACTACAAGCACAACTGTCATACTGTCTGTTCAGCGTGGATGGCCTAAGTGACAGGAAGGAGGAGTCGGAGGAGATCATGATCAGTCGTCCTCTTGGTGCGGTCACGGAAATCTTACCTGTTAGCAGTCTGGCACGCAAGGCTGACTTTATGTTGCGCTGCCTTTCCCATGACCCTCGCATTCTCCAAATTTTGGGTGACTGTCTTTACTGGTTGGTGACACTTCTAGAGCTATGCTATAAGGAGAGCTTTCAATCTCTTCTTCCAAAGGTGGACAGGTGTACAGATGGCACTTGTTGCGGAATTATTAAAAAAATTCCAATCTGAAAACACTGGAGGCAGAGGTCACAGTTCATTGGAAAACCAAGGAGTACAGGCGAGAGAGACACAACTCCAATCTAGCAGAGGCAGGGGAACTCTGGCAATGTGCCGGGAGAGTTTTCTCAGACCCTCCCATCGCAGTGGCCCTCAGTACTGTCACAAGGAGTGAAAAGTTTTGGAAGATACTGAGGGACTACCTTGCTGACCGTACCAATGTCCTACGTGATTCCTCTGTGCCTTATAATTGTTTGGTATCCAAGCTGGACACATGGCATGAACTGGCTCTCTACGCCTTGGAGGTACTGGCCTGCCCTGCCGCTAGGGTTTTGTCAGAGCGGGTTTTTAGTACCGCTGGTGGAATTATAACTGATAAGATCATTAGCCTGTCAACTGAAAATGCTGACAGGCTGACTCTTAGAAAAATGAACAAGGGCGGGATTGGGCCAGATTTCTATACACCACTGAAAGATAACAGCGAAACATAACCTCAAATCCAGTGTAATTTTCTGGGAGGTGTATCCCAAGCGCCTCTTCACACCTACACACGGGTATACGCTTCCTGTTTTTGGCTATTTGCTATTATCCTTCTCTTTTTCCACATCCCCATCATCCACCACCACTAGATCTGTTGTGAACACGTTGGAGGCGACTTCTCGAGCTGGGGCTCCCTCCGGTGGTTGCTGAGGGTAATGAACCAATTGCTGAATGGCTTTCAGCTGGGTCCGAATGGTCTGATATAAGTGACCTGAACTCCCATCAGCCTTGCCGGTAATCAATTGTTCTTCTAGTTTTTGGTTGGAGCTCAGCTTGCATTCCTGCTTTCATTCAGCCTGGTCCCCTTTTGGGGCCTGGCTCTGCAATTGTGCTCAGTTTATGTTTGCACTTTTGCTCTGTTCCTGTGTCACTTTTTATTTGCTGAATTGCTGTGTGTTACACCAGAGATCTGATTTAGGTGGTAGAGATCGTGTAATCTCAGGATTTTTGGTAATCAGAAGTGTTGGTATTTTTGTCAGGGCTTTTGGGTTGCAGTCAGAAGTCTTTCCTATACTTTTCTATCTAGACAGAATTGGGCCCCAGCGTTTGCTCATTCTATTTTCTGTCTGTGTGCGTATTTTCTTCTTGTCTAACCGCCATTACATGTTTGGGGGCTTCCTATTTCTTTGGGGGTTCTGCTACGGGGCAGTTAGCTTTCATCTTTCTGTCTTTAGGTGTAGCTATCTCTCCCGCTGTGACGAGGCGTTTAGGATCACCGTAGGTAGGCTCCACGGCTGCTTCTAGTGTTGTGGTTAGTTTAGGGTTCTGCAACCCAGTAGTTTCCAGCCTCTCTGGTGTATTGCTACTTTGGCTATTTTTGCTATTTCTCCTCAGGTACCGAAACATAACATAGATCACCATGGTGACCATCGTCCATGATGCAACAGCCAGGTTTTTTTTTCAAGGGTGTTTATGATGTCCGTAAAAAAATGTTAACACAATATGTTGATATGTATCCCCCAGAGGTAATTGTTTGTCAGCCCATACACTTAGTGTATGGGCATTACAAGTATAGGAGACCTGCTCATTTAAACTGGGAAGACATTTTTCTGAGGCCATCCTCCACGTCTCTTCCGACACCACCACTAGATCACCAGGGTGAACATGTTCCTTGATGCAACAGCCACGTTATTGTTTTGAAGGGTGCTTATGATGCCTGTAACAAAAATGTTGACACAGTATGTTGATGTGTACCTCCCAGGGGAAAATGTTTGTCAGCCCATACATTTTGTGTATGGGCATTACAAGTTTAGAAGACCCACTCCATTCGAATGATAAAAAAATTTTTATGAGGCCCTCCTTTTTGTTTCTTCGTAGAGGTATATGGGTGCATGCAAATTTGAGGCAGGCCTTGCATTCACTGCATAGCCAAACAGTATGGGAGACCCAGTTCCTAATAATGGGAACTGTAGGGGTTGGTCAGCTGCTTCAACTATGCAATTCTCCGCTTTTACGTCTTCATCCTCAACACTGAAATTCTCCACTTTAGCTTCTTCAGCCTCAACACTGAAATGCTCCGCTGCTAGGTGTTCTTTAGTCTCAACACTGTTATGCTCCACTGCAGTTTCTTCAGCTTCAACACTGAAATTCTCCACTGCTGGGTCATCATCCTCAACACTGACATTCTCCAAAGCAGGTTTTTCAGGCTCAACAATTCACTGCATAGCCAAACAGTATGAGAGTACCAAATTACTAGGAACAATGCTTTCAGGTGTCCATCCAGTACGTCGGTTCAAAATGTTATTGGGGTCCGTGTAATTTTAGGGCAGAGAAGGACTTGCATTCAATGCATAGGCAAACAGTATGACAATACCAAATATAGATTAAAGGGAACTTTGGTTTAATGTGGCCATCCAGTCCGTTGGTTCAAAGGGTTATTGGGATGCGTGTAACGTTGGGACAGTGAAGGCCTTGCATTCAATGCATAGGCAAACAGTATGGCAGTACCAAATAAAGATTAATGGGAATTTTGGTTTAATGTGGCCATCCAGTCCATTGGTTCAAAGGGTTATTAAGATGTGTGTAATGTTGGGGCAGGTCAGGCCTTGTATTCAATGCATAGGCAAAGAGTATGGCAGGACCAAATAAATAAGAATGGGAACTTTGCTTAACGTTGGTTCAAAGGGTTATTGGGGTGCATGTAACTTTGGGACAGGGCAGGCTTGCATTCAATGCATAGGCAAACAGTATGGCAGTACCAAATGAAGATTAATTGGAATTTTGGTTTAATGTGGCAATCCAGTACTTTGGTTCAAAGGGTTATTGGAGTACGTGTAACTTTGTGGCAAGGTGGGCCTTGCATTCAATGCATAGGCAAACAATATGGCAGTAAAAAATTTCTAATAATGGGAACTTTGATTTCATGTGGCCATCCAGGATGTCTGTTCCAAGTGTCATTGGGGTGCGTGTAAGTTTGTGGCAGGGCAGGCTGTTATGAATGTGCTAGAGATGATTTCTGATCAGAAGCTCCCTCTGGTGGTTACAGACAGTACTGAACCTTTCAGCAAGGAATGGCAATCTGGGATCTCTGACTGGTCTGATATAAGGGAGGTTCCCTCCCATGATGGTTGCCGGTGATCAATTGTTCTTGTCTCAATTGTGGTTCCTGGTTCATTTGGAAGTTTGCTGAGTCTCGCCTGCATCTTCTGCTATCAGATAAGATATTTTCTGCTTTTATTTTTGTGCTTGCTTTTTGCATTGTTCCCTGAACTTCTGTGGAGGTCAGCCAGGTCCCCTCCAGGGGGCTTGTGCTCCTCTCAGTTTATCTGAAGCCACTGTTATTTGTTCATTTTCTTTTTCCTGTTTTTTCAGTGGCTGCGGCTTGGTTTTGTTCACACTGAGATCTGATTTAGTGGGAGGCGAGATCGTGTGATCTCAGTTTTTTTGTAATTAGAATTGTTGGATTTTTGTAGGGTTTTCTGAGTTGCAGAAAGTAATCTCTCCTGTCCTATCCTATTTAGTCAGCTTGTGGCCCCAGCGTTTGCTCATTCTATTTTCTGTCTGTGTTCGTGCTTTCTTCTTGTCTAACCGCCATTATATGTTTGGGGGCTTCCTTTTTTTCTTTGGGCATCTTCTCCGGGGTAGATAGCTTTCATCTTTCTGCCTTTAGGTGTAGTTATCTCTCAGGCTGTGATGAGGCGTCAAGGATCAACGTAGGAACGCTCCACGGCTACCTCTAGTTGTTTGGTTAGTTTAGGAATCTGCAACCCATTAGTTACCAACATCTCAGGTGGTCGGCTGTCCGGCTGTTGTTCCTGTCCTCCTCAGCTACCTAACATAACAGCAGGCCTTGAATTCTCTTCATGGGCAAACTGTATGAGAGTAAAAAAAATAAGCATAATGGAAACTTTGGTTTCATGTGGCCATCACTTCTTCAGTTCAAAGGGTTATTGGGGTTCGTGTAACTTTGTGGCAAGGCAGAACTTGCATTCAATGCATATGCAAACTGTGACAGTACTAAAAAAATAATAATGGGAACTTTGGTTTCATGTGGCCATCCAGTACGTCGGTTTAAAGGGTTATTGGGGTGCGTGTAACTTTGTGGCAGGGCAGGCCTTGCATTCAATGCATAGGCAAACACTATGGGAGACCCACTTTCTTATAATGGGAACATTTTTTTATGAGGCCCTCCTGTAAGTCTCTTCAAAGTGGTATTGGGGTGCGTCCTAATTTTTGGCAGCCCAGCCACTCACTGCATAGGCAATACCAGTATAGGAGACCCACTGTTTAACAAAGCATAGCCGGCTGATGGCCCTTTAAGAATATGAAAGCCGCCTGTTGCCCCTATAAAAACAGGCTTTGTGACTTTCAGAGTCCCTTTTTCATAAATGAAACATGATGTGTCTGCTTATGTGTCACACACCACATGGCCAGCTAAGGTTGTTAAATGTTAAAATGACATTTCCCAGTGAATTAAATTGTATTAGTTGAAAGCAATGCTAAAGTTGAAAAATGCATCAAAAATGCTACATGTAAGCATAGCCCAAGTGGTGGAGTAACTTTTTTGTCTTGGGTTAATTAATTTTCCTTATGTAACAGTCATTACTCTGTAAAGGATGTTCCTTAACATATTTCCCAGGAAAATCCATTTTGGTTTCATTTTTGTATGTTTTAGTGTGCGCCTGTAAAAGTGGAACACCACTCTGACCACATTGCTCACAGCACTGACCTAGAAGTCAGAAATGCTTCCAGGGATCTTCCCCATGATATTCCCATGTCATTTGAGCACTGTTCCATAGATTTCCGACATTTTGATACCCTAAAAGACCTCTGGAGGGGGTTGCGGCAAAAAAAAATTTGGGTTTCCTATAGACTTACATTGGGCTCGTTGCTCGGGTCGAGCACCTGAGCATTCCAATTTGCTCAACTCAAGCAACAAGCACCCGAGCATTTTAGTGCTCGCTCATCTTTAGATTCCAACCCTAATACTACCTATTAAAAATAGCAATTGTAAAAGTCAATATCAACTATTTAACTATCCTTGCCACATTACTTAGGATAAGAAGTCCAACTATGCACTCCATTTTCAGCCACATGTTTTGAGATATTTGCTCCACATTAGTGCAAAGCAGTAGGCTTCAGTTGGCTTGGTGAGAGTCCTTTGTCAGAAGGCTAAGGTGGGACATGGAGGGTGCCAAGTCAGCATAAGGAATTTAAGCATTGCACGGCCTAAAAGTCTCTTTTGCTAGCTTGGTATTCTCCACAAGAGGAAATGTTTTCCCTTAGATCATCTGTCAAAGGCTTTTCACCTAGTCAAATAAGACTACCTTGATTTACAATGATGAGGGGCAAACACCCTGAAACATATCTCCAAATAGAACATCTGGTTTTATTTCTTATCTTATGACATTTGGCAATGTTTGCGTAAGGGTTAATATTAATTTTTATGATTGCTACCCCCAATAAGTAGCACTAGAGTTGACGTCCTCTTCTGTAAAGAGGCTATTTGAATTTTTAGGCTTATAAACGTGACTCAAGCTAAGCATTTGTACCTGGTGTTCTCTATGAATAACAACGTTTCTTGACTTTGAATCTCAGTGGAGGTTAATGGTCCTTTTACTCCCTATGAACTACAATCATGTAATAGTAAAAAAAAATGGTTCTGAGCAGGAACAAAATCAGCCCTGTGTACAATGCAAAGAGATATTTTCTGGGCATAATGATGTCTAACTATGCTTAGTGTCCATTAGGGATGAGCTTATAACCTGAAATTTGATTTGGACTTTACTTCTATGTCTTGGTTTGTGATCTTTCCAACCCTCGAAAGAGTGAAGGGAACTGCTGGCTAGTTGAATGCCATTTGGCTTGATTTGAGCCAATCAGATCACAAAAAAATTCTGATTATAGCTAATTGAGAATAATTGTAAAATTGATTTGCTCATCCATTACCCACAGGAGAGTGGATAACTTGCTGATCAATGGGGGTCTGACCACTGGAAATCCCAGTGATACTGAGAACAGGGGTTTGAGATCCCAAGAACGAACTCTGCTGAACTCAACCACCATCCTTCAAATGCACGTGCACAAAAGGTGTTCTTTTCCAACATGAGGTACAGTATTGTCAGATGCCATCCAATCTAGCAGTTATCACCTATCTAATAGATAGGTAAAAATTTTATTACTTTAAAGAAGTTGTCCACTACTTGGACAATTTCTTGTCATACCCCTCGCTTGGTCCAGATAAAATAATAAAGCTTATACTCAACTCTCGTTTTGGCTCCGTTCCCGCCGTGTCGGCACTCTGTCTCGCCGTTCTCGCGGTGCCGGAACTCTGTTGTGGTGACACATGATGCCGGCGCCCAATCAGCGCTAGCATCATTTTCCCTGCCTCCTGTCGAATTGAGCATGAAGTCTGAGATCAGCTGCAGCCCAGACTTCCTATTCATGTTCGATTTGTCTGAAGACATGGGCGCAGTGCTAATTGGAAGCAGAGGTCACGTGTAGAGTTGAGCAAATATGTTTGAAATCGATTGACGAATCTGAACTTGCCATATTTGTGCCATATTTGCACCCTTTTGTGCTGAATTTATATTTGACTATAGATTTCAAACATATTTGGCAATTTGTACTCCCATTGACTCCAATGATGTCCAGATGTGTTGGGCGAATATTGCAAATACAATATTCGCCTCTGATCTTAATCGGAACCGAATTTTGAAAGATTCATTCAACTCTATTCACGTGTCACAACAACTACTTATGAAGAATACAAGAAAAAGGAGACATGCATAGAAACAGGGAGCACCATAAAATATTATATATTTTTATTAGTGTATACAAAAACCGTAATTAGATAAATACCATTTAACCCCTTCATGACCCAGCCTATTTTGACCTTAAA
>VIAB01036230.1:0-14480 GCA_009801035.1 Oophaga pumilio
TCCGATATTTTTCGATACCGAGCAGTATCGCTCAACCCTAATCACTAGTAAAAAGTAAACAGTTTTTTCCTCTTATTTTATGCCTCCTGTTCCCAAGTATTCAGTTTTTTCTTTACTAAAATTCACCGTATGGTTTGAGATATATATACTTTTTTTATTGGTGCAAATTTTTTTTAGTATTATTATTTTAGTTATTTTTAGAGTACCATTGATTCCATGGTGCTATACATATGAAAAAAGGTTACATAAAAAATACATTACAATGAACAAAGAATGAAAGACTAGTACAGAAGTCAGGAGGTCCTGCTCTTGCCGGCTTACAGTCTACTAGATAATGGGGAAATAGACAGTAGGTGGGAGGAAGGATAGTGGCAGCCACAAGTGGTGATGAGGCAGCGGAGTCACTGCAGGCTGCAAGCTTTCTTGAAGAGATGGTTTTCAAGTTCTGTCTGAAAGTTCTGAATGTGATGGATAATCGGACATGTTGTCACACAGAATTCCATGGGATGGAGAATACTCAGGAGTATTCTTGGAAGGGATTGGGAGAGGAATGTATGAGTGTGGAGGAGAGAAGGATGTCTTGGAAGGACTGGAGATTATATGTAGAAAGATATAGGGAGATTAGTTTGGAGATATATGGATGAGACAGATTTTGAATGGTTTTGTTGGTCAATGTTAGTAGTTAGAACTGGATACGTTCAGGAATTGGGAGCCAATGAAGGTATTTATAGAGGGGAGAAGCATAGGAGAAGCAGAGGGAGAGGTGGATTAGTCAGTCAGCAAAGTTAACGACATACTGGAGAGGTGAAAAACTGTTTGCAGTAAGACCACAAAGGAGGATATTGCAGTAGTCAAAGTGGGAGATGATGAGGGCATGAACTAGCATTTTAGTAGACTCAGCATTGAGTAAAGAATGGATTCTGGAAATATTTTTGAGTTGGAGGCGGCAAGAGCTTGGATGTGCAGTTTGAAGGACAAGACAGAGTAAAGGGTTAACTAATGCAGTGTACATCTGGTACAGGGGAAAGTGTGATGTAATTTATTGCAGGCAGAGAGGTCGGGAGGTCGGGCAGTAGGAGAAGACCCTACCCACAGTCCCACCCCTGTGCACTGAAATCTCATTAGAGGAAACCTTCAAACACTGATTAAACAGAAACCATAAAGTGGATGTATTCACCAAAGGTATCAATTTAATCAGTATAACACCATAATTATGGCCATGCCTGCACTTTACATTACTAAACCATGCTGATAGGTTTTCTTTAAGCATTAGAAATTGTGATGAGAAGAAGCAGGATAGGGCTTCTGTACAGCAGAGAGGTGACATCTTGGCCAGAGATGTAGATATGAATTGCCAAAGGTATAAATGGAGAACAATAGGGGTACCAAAACAGAACCTTAAAAGACACCAACAGAGAGAGGGCAGGATAATGAGGTACTATGAGAATGGGAAACGATAAATTTGCTGCTAGAAAGGTATGAGGAGATCCAGGAGAGGGCAAGGAAGCCGCTCCAGAGGCGGGCACACCTCTCTCCCCTGAACCCCCCCTGCATATATAAACTACCGCTGGCAGCGGTGAAGCGGCGATAGCTCCCAGGGTGAAAATGGACCACGTAATTAAGGAGCACGTGCCGGATGAGGAAGCAGGCCAGCAGACCGCTGTGGTACCGAGGGGCCAGTGGGTGAGTGCCTTTGTAAGGCAAAAAAACACTTGAATGACGGCCCGTATCCTGTCCACCTTTCACTAGGGTAAAAAAGCCACAACTAAGCAAAAGAACAAAGCATGCGCTTTGTGTAAGAAAACTCTTCCCAGAACGTATGGCAAGCGAATGTGTCGCTCGTGTGTGGAGAGAACGGTGGCGGAACAATCGCCATCCCTATTAAAGAATATTAAAGCCATCATCCATGAGGAAGTGAAAACAACTGTAAAAGAGCAGTTAAGACAGCAGACTGCTCTCACTTCTGGACCCACCTCCCCCCTCCTATGGTACAAAGTGACGTAGAGTCGGAAGATGAACCGACGGAGCTAGGGCTATCTGCAAGTTCAGACCTGGATTCCTCGAACGAGGAATATGGCCACCCTTATTTTTTATCCGATGACATCGGAAAATTATTAAAATTGGTCAGATCTACCATGCGGGTTGAGACACCGAGGGTACAAAGGTGGGTGCAGGATTCAATGTTCAGTAATCAGGAAGGGAGAAAACGTAAAGTTTTCCCCTTTCATGATAATTTGCTAAATTTAATAAAGAGAGTGGAAAAAACCCAACAAAAAGATGTTCATTCCACAAGCGTTAAACAGAAATACCCTTTTGATGAGGAAATTTGTGATAAATGGGAAAAGGCGCCTAAACTGGATGCCGTCATCACTAGCACCTCCAAAGGAATAGCTTTACCGTTTGAAGACATGGGGGCCTAAAAAGACCCACTTGACAAAAAGGCGGATGCCTTCCTAAAATCAGCCTGGGAAGCATCGGCCTGGTCGTTTAAGCCTGGAGTAGCCGCCACTTGTACCGCTCGGGCCATGGTGAAATGTTAGAAGAACTTAGTGATCAAATTAAAAATAAGTGTCCAAGGGAGAGACTATTGGAGGCAATACCATCACTACAGAAAGAGGCAGGTTTTCTGGCAGATGCTGCAGTGGATTCCGTGTGAGGGGCTGCCCGGGCATGTGCTCTCTCTAATTCTGGTTGCAGAGCATTATGGTTAAAGAATTGGGCAGCAGATTTCCAGTCAAAGGTTAAACTCTGCGCAATTCCTTGTGAGGGGCAATACCTGTTCGGCAAAACGCTAGATGAGATCTTGGAGAAGGTATCGAATAGAAAGAAACGATTCCCACCTCCGCTTGTATCAAGATGCTGTTGGAGTGATGCTCGCTTGTCCTTTCGTGGATCAAGAAACAGAGGGGGCAGAAGCCGGACAGATGACAGGTCCTTGCAGGGAAGACCTTAGAAGGATAGGAAGGAAAAAGGGTTCCTCCTCAGTAATGGTCCTTCCGGACCAGATACTAGACATCAATGACACCAGGATACCGGTGGGGGGAAGACTTCGGAAATTCGTACATCAATGGTCAGCGTTGCCCGCCTCACGGTGGGTAACCAATCTGTTATCCGAAGGCTTGCGACTAAACTTCCTCAGCCTCCCACCGCAGCGTCTAAAAATAACCCAAGTCGCCAAAAGGAACAAAGCCACACTAGAGAAAGAAAATCACTCTCCTCATAAAGAATTAAGTGCTAGAGAAAGTGCCAAATCACCAATTAGGAGAACGATTCTACAGTACCCTGTTCCTTACTCCAAAGCCAGATGGTTCACTAAGAACAATATTCAACTTGAAGGCATTGAACCAGTACATCCGGGTGGAGAGGTGCAAGATGGAGACGTTAAGATCAACAGTGAAGCTGCTCAAACCAGGCTGCTACATGGCAGTGATCGACCTAACAGATGCCTACTACCATGTACCAATCTGGGAGGAACACCAAAAATATCTAAGATTGGTGGTAGAGATTGCGCAGGTTCCTACTCATCTGCAGTATCAATGTCTCCCCTTCGGGGTATCAGTGGCACCTCGTAAATTCACAAAGCTAATTTCAGAAGTGGTATCCTTCGTGAGGAAAGAAGATATATTGCTGGTACCCTATTTGGACGACTTTCTCGTGATAGCAGGCACTGAAAAAAACTGCAGGAAAGCGGTCGCAAGAGTACTAGAAGTATTAACCAGTTTAGGATGGATAATAAACGAGAGAAAATCAAAACTAATCCCATCCCAAACACAGGAGTTTCTGGGGATACTGTTGGACTCCGTCAAACAGCAATGTGTCCTCCCTGACAGGAAGATGTACTCCATCCAGCACAAGATACGACAGTTATGACCGGGTCAGGCCTTGTCAATCTGACAAGCGATGTCACTATTGGGCACCTTGATGAAACAATTCTGGCGGTCCAGTCGGCACAAAGCCACACAAGAGAACTGCAATGGCAAATCTTGGCCGAGCAGGCAAAAGACCCGGTCGGCTTGAATCGTCGCTTCACCTTAACTCCTCAAGTCCACAACTCATTAAAGTGGTGGCTAAACAACAAAAACCTAAGCAAAGAGGTACCCTAGTCAATTCAGAACCAAGTGGTATTAACCACAGAAGCAAGTCCATCAGGGTGGGGAGCACACCTGACGGGCCGGGTTGTCCTGGGCCAATGGGAAGCCTCAATGATGATAACATCCTCCAATTTGAAAGAGCTGGCATCGGTGAAGTGAGCACTTCTACAAGTAAAAGAAGAAGTACAAGGAAGACATGTCACAATACTGTCAGACAACAACATGACGGTGGCTTACATAAACTGACAGGGGGGTACAAGATCACCATCCCTGTTGGCGGAAGCAAGAGATCTGCTCATATGGGCGGAGAACAACCTGTTATCCCTGTCAAGCACACACTTAAAAGGGCAGACAATATGGTGGCAGATTTCTTAAGTAGGCATGTACTGCACCAAGGAGAGTGGTCCCTAAATCAGGACATATTTGGGAAAATTTGTGTCAACTGGGGCATGCCAGAAGTGGACCTATTCGCCACGAGAGAGAACCGGAAAGTAAACAGGTTCTACTCCTTGGATCCAAGAGAACAACCGGAAGGGGTAGATATGCTGCTGCACTGCTGGAGGTTCAAACTAGAGTATGCTTTTCCCCCATTTCCCCTAATACCAGTAATCTTGAGGAAAATACGAGAAGACAAGGCCCGGGTAATTCTTATCGCGCCCTTCTGGCCGAAAAGAGCGTGGTTCACATGGCTCACACGCATGTCTGCCTCGGACCTATGGATCTTGCCAGGTGTGCCAGATCTACGACACCAGGTGCCAGTGGAGCATCCTCGGGTTTACAGACTACATCTCACAGCCTGGAACTTGAGAGGGGACTCCTATTAGCAAAAGGGTTCTCAGCCCCCTTGGTGACCACCTTGCTCACTAGTAGGAAGAAAGTCACCTCAGCCAAATATCAGAAGATTTGGCAAAAGTTCCTAGAATTCTCAGAATGACGGTTGTCGGAAACAGTCCAAAAAGTCCCAATCAGAGAAGTCCTAGAACTCTTCCAGAAAGGGCTGGAAAGAGGATTGTCTACAAGCACCCTAAAGGTGCAAGTCTCTGCACTAGGTGCGTTATTTGACCAGAAACTGGCTTACCATCCTTGGGTTGGGAGGTTCATTCGAGCCTCTTTTTCACCCATACCTTCAAAATTACTCCCTGGGATCTAAATTTAGTATTGAATGCTTTGACTGCATCCCCCTTTGAGCCTATTACATCCATTTCAGTAAAAGATTTGACACTAAAAACGGTGCTCTTGGTTGCCCTGACGTCAGCTCGACGAGTCAGCGAGCTGCAAGCGATCTCTGTAAATCCCCCGTACACTACCTTTATGGATGACAGAGTGATTATAAAAACAGACCCAGCCTTCCTTCCGAAGGTTAATACAAAGTTTCACAGGGACCAAGAAATAATTCTACCCTCGTTTTGTGCCAACCCGAAATCCCAGGGAGAGCAAACCTTTCATTGTTTAGATGTGAGACGTTGCCTACTTCAATATATAGAAGTCTCAAAATCCTGGCGACAGTCATCTTCCCTTTTTGTCTCCTTCCAGGGGGCAAACAAGGGGAAAAAAGCTTCAAAAGCAACTATTGCACGCTGGCTGCGCATGGCTGTCTCACTTTCCTATTCTTCGTCAGGTCAGACTCACCCACTGGGTGTAACGGCTCACTCCATAAGGGCTGTCGTGACATCCTGGGCTGAACGGGCAAATGCATCAATAGAACAGATTTGCAAAGCAGCGGTATGGTCTTCACCCTCCACCTTTTTTCGTCATTATAGGCTAGGTCTAGGACTTTTGAATCTTGCCTTTGGTAGGAAGGTATTATCTGCTGTTGTCCCACCCTAGGAGGCTCTTCTATTTCTTCCTCTCACGTTGGTGCTGTCATGGGGAAGGGAAAAAATGATAATTACTTACCAGTAATCAGATTTTCCAGAGCCATGACAGCACCATATTAATTCCCGCCCTATCTTGGTGATGGTTGTGTGATGCACAAAAAAAAAAAAGTGTGTGTATAAATTTGTATATAAAGAAGGTAGATAACGTATCTATGGTCCGATAAAGTAGCATATGTATATATATATAAGTACTAATTTGGCGGTTATCTTGCAAACTCTGAAACAAACTGAGGGAGAGGTGCCGCCCCCTTCTTTTATCTCTGCTGCAGGTTTTCTGTTTCTGGGGGCGGATACCATACTCTCACGTCGGTGCTGTCATGGCTCTGGAAAATCAAATTACCGGTAAGTAATTATCATTTTTCCATAACATTTCATGCAAAACCAGAATTAGAACAAATTGTATAACAGAGAAACTTAAATTACTTCTTTAAAGAAAAAGATAACTATGTGCTCATATTTTGTGACCTACTGTAAATATACCTGGAAAACCTCTTTATAAAGAACTGTATCAAAACCCAAGAGAAAAGACTGTCAATAACAAAAGAAATCAAGTTGGATTAATCAAAGCCTTTTATTCCAACAAAGTAGGCATATTAGCATACAGACCAGGACTTTGAATAAAGACTTAAAAAATCATTTCTGTTCATCTGGAAAGAAGTTTTCAACTGTAATAGGGCATTAACATAGCTGAATAACATCTAATAAAATTGAATCACTAACTTTCTAAAAAAAAATAAACTTTACACTTTATGGTATGTGGCTATTATGACTGAGCTTTGAGCTAATTGGCAAAAAAAGAAAAAAATCTTCCAACTACTTGGAATTATTTTTTTCATTTAAAAGTTAAACTTGAATTACAATTTATGTGCATTTCTACTGAAATGATAGGATTGTGAATGCTCTTAAAGCACTCCTCCAATTTTACATTAAAATTTAACTTTAGCTGGGGAATACATAGTAAATGTATACAGTAACCTCTTTTTCATTTATTACACCACCAATCTGTTGATTCGTAGACCATCTTTAAGATAATTGCAGTACTTTTTAAAGTACCGTCTTTCCTTGAAAATAAGTCCCAGCATGATTTTACAGGATTTTCGAAGTATGCTTGAAAAAACAATAGTTACATTCAGGATCTGCATTTGGGTGGGAAACCAAACTGGTCAATCGCCCTGGTCCCCCTTTTTGCCCCCTAGCATTTTTATTCCAAGGTTAAAACTGCTTAAGAACCTTTTGTCACCAAAAGTCCTTTAGCTTTAGGAGTCTAGAGGGATTAAAGAGGAAACAAGCTGGTATGCCGGGCCAACATTAGGCAATTTCTCAAGGCTCCCACTCTCTTAGGGGCCCCCAGCATTTCTATTTTGATGTTAAGACTGCTTAAGGACCTTTTGTGACATGATGGTTGTGTGACCATGATATCACTAACGGTCCTTTAACTGAAGCAGTCTAAAGGAACTGAAGAGGAGACAGGCTGGTATGTATGTACCATATGGCAGTGTGTATATTTACATGTGTATGTTCAGTGTGTGTGTATACATGTGTATGTGCAGTGGTGTGTGATGACATGATTATATTTGAATAAATGTTGATTTTTTTTATTCAAGAATAAATGTGGATTCTTCTTCATGGAAAAAAAATTAGGCCGCTCCTGAAAATAAGCCTTAACTCATCTTTTCAAGCAAGAATAATACAATACCCTTTTTATTTTCTGAGAAATACGGCAGTTGAAATAAAGTGTCCCAAACTACTGTTGCACATTGTGCATTGAATAGTTTGAGAAGTGTTTCAGCCATCTTACATTAAAGAAGAAGATGTGGGGATCAGCGGCATACTAGATGAAAAGGTGGGCATTATGTACCTTTACTAAACAATCCACAGCTAATGTTAATGTTAATGTTTTTGCAAGTAAAGCCAGTGGGTTGCTTAATTATGTCTCTTTTTTGAGAATGCACAAGGAGGCAAAATGTAAAAAAAAACATAACACCTCACCACTTACCTGTCCTGGCATCCCTTCTGCCTCCAGAACCCAGAGCATCTTCCTCCTACAGTCGTGCACCATTGTCTTCACTCTAGATGATGACTTATGGTCACAGACAGGTCTCGGAGGTCATGACCTGCCATGATCTCTGAGGCCTGGTTGTGGCCGGAAGTCCTGTTCTGGAGTGAAGACATCATACCTTGGTGGTCACAGTGTGTTTTAACTTCATAATGTCACAACATAATGTGCCCTCTGAGGCCTGGTCTAAGTCCTGTTCTAAAGTTAAAACACCAACATTGTGAAGGGGCACTGAAAACTAGATAGGCAGGCAGCTGGCATCAGAGGCAGTGGGGATGATGGGACAGGTGAGTGCTGAGGCATTATTATTATTATTTTTTACATTACGTTTATTATACTCTGGGGTCTCTTGACTAAATTCAATTTGCAGAGAATAACTTTGCTGTGAATCAAATTTCCTGGAAATTTGTCAGATTTGCTCATCTTTAGTTATAATGCAACCCCAATGACAATACTTAAAGTGAAAAATAGTAACTAATGGTTGCACTCTAATTCGGACTACTGCTCATGTGGCACACATCCCAGGAAGACTCATGGTCTTGGATCCAGAAATAGTTCAGTACACAGCAAACAGGACAGCACACACTTGAGTTGATGAAACAATTGTGCAGATCTTTATGTACCTCCTGTTACAAAAAATGTGAAAGATTTGGGCAAATTTTTTATTAAGCCTGGAGATTGTGGATTAGGAACATAGGTCATCGAGGAAGCAATGCGACAATCTATATGTTCCAGTTCATATGTTGCCAAGTAGTCCGAGTATTAGACAGGCATTGTCTGTTTTCTTCGCACTCTTTCTTTTTATATATGTCCCTTGCAAATTCATGCAATGTGCCTATATGAATCGGTATAAAAGCAGAAGGCACACCTACACTGAGGTAGGAACATACATGTGGTAGCACACATGCACGAAAAAAGTCACGCAACTCTTCTTATGGTTTCCATTCCTTTAAATGGAAGGAACCAAAACAGATTTAATTGTAAAATACTTTTAATATATCATATGTTACAGCGATCCTAACCAACTAGCTACCAAAATACGGTATCAGCCTGCCAGAGCAAGGTATTATTTTATTGAGATTACTTTATTAAAAGGAAAATCAAGTACTTCAGAGAGGAAAATGTAATAATAATAACTCATGCTCTGGATAAAAAAAATTCTTAAGAAGCCATTATTGTGCATAATTGAAAAATACGGAGATCTGAAAATAGTTTTCCCAGGATTCAACTCCTACTCAATTAACTTATATTTAATTCTTTACTTAGATTGCCAAAAATGCCTTGCTTCCTTTTTTTTGTCACATGACTCCTGAGCCTGTATTTTGATCTGGCCATGATTGCACCCAGTCAGAGTTACAAACTATACAGACTCCATAGACAATGTCCTGTTGAAGGTAACTCATCAATGACATACCATACCAGGGTGGCATAAAGAAGCATGTACTGCACGCATAAACCAAGCTCATAGCTGCTTGATCCACATATCTCCAGTGTAGACCACATCGCTTGCCCTATACAGATAGAACAGGTCATACACAATGCATTCTGAGCACATGTCCCACTGGGTAATGTAGCTTTAGCTTCAATATGAAACTTCAGACATATCCTCTGCTAAATTCCCAAGATATAAACAACCTTCAGAGGACAAGGATGGCTGTATAGTTTTGTAAAAAAAAAAGGTAGAGGCGGTGAGTTATTAATTAAAAGGGATCTTAAGGGAAGAACCTGTTTACTTCCCAGGCTCCTACTGGTTTAAAAAAAGAACAGGACTTTATGTACCCTTCCAAGTTCCCATACTGGCTGTTCACCGCTGTCTCCAGTCATTGTTGACAGTCTGCAGTGGTAACATCAGATCTTAGTGGACAGTTCTGAAGCTTATCACTGTGTTCTATAGCTCTGCCAACATAGAAGGAATGAATACAAACGAGCGAGAGAAAGGATAAAAAGTAATCCCAAATAAAATATATCAAAGGTTTAATAGGAAAAAGTAATATAATCCAACAGAATAAATTACAGCCCCCTGAGGAAGCCCAAGCGAAACGCGCATTGGGGCTGATAGCGTTTGGTCCAAAGTGGATGCTATGGGCAAGAACTGAATGTGGCTTGATTTATTTGTGGTCTCTACTCCCTTAAAGCGATACACACCCTATTATTTTAAAGGAGTGTTTTACACTCTTTGTCTTTTTTCTTGTATGTATATGTGCTCTATGGACTGCTTCCTTACTAGATAGGAATAATTACTGCATCTGCACTGGCACTTTATGTGATTTGCTGCTATTTTTTTGGTTTCCCCATTCCATTTTACTTTCCTTATTTTGGGACCATTCGCTTTACACCTGTGTTAATCAACTATCCACTTTGTCCTTTTTCATGTGATTGATGTAATTTATTCTTTTGGATTATATTACTTTTTCTTAATAAACCTTTGATATATTTTATGTGGGATTATTTTTTCTCCTTTCTCTCGTTCGCTTCTATTCATAATTAAGGGAGTATCCTATGCTAATACAGCCCCCTTCACCACTGGGTATAGGGATTTCCTGACTATTGGTAATATGTGTTCTGTTCCAAGGCTCCTGTTTATAACATAGAAGGCATTACCTGATGAGCCCAGTGATTGACTACAGTGCTGTTGACGTGATGTTACCTCTGCAGCCTGTCAACAAGACCAGAGGTATCCATGAAGAGCCTGTATTGGAGCAAGCCAGAGTAAATAAAGCTTTGTTTGTTATGTTGAACCAGTAGGAGACTGTCAAGTAAAAAAAAATAGTTGTGAATAAATCCTTTAAATACTGTGTTTTTGTTTGGAAACTGGAATATGCCTTTAAAAATAAAGATGGCAAGCCCAATAATCATAGTCTTGAAATATAGCATGCAAGTAATCAGTGCAGGCAACAAGATCCAACTTCTAGCTCTTAAAGTCGTTGTTTTATTGATCTAAGGCATGTCTAAAGGAAATCCAAGAATGAATCATTCTAATCCTTGGCCTGTATTTTTAGATTTTGTTCCAATTTGTGCCGGTTACTCAGAGACTCAGAAACAGTTATGTTTTTTGTTACTTATTCTATTTGTGTCTTAGAGAACCAGAGTATGTTTCTCATGCTGTGTGTTTAACGTAACGGATCATCAATTTCACTGGACTGATTCGGAGCACTATTCAGGAACATAAGAATAATACCAATATTATCTGTGTCTTCTTAATAAATACATTTAAATTCAATAAAAAAAGTGAACAAAAAACCCCAAAACAATTTATAATGGTAAAAATTAATCCGCAAACACTTGCATCTCAGTCATTAGCCACCTAAGTTAAAGAAGTTTGGCAATAGTGTGATGCATCATTGTATATATCCCTTTGAGAAAGTCACATACATTGCAAGCAAAACGCGCGTTGGGGTTTGTTCAGGTCTAGTGTTAGAACCCTCTTGTTAGATTTTGTTTCAGTTTGCTGGTCACATGACCTTTTTTCCCTATTTAGTCTGGCTCCGCCCTTCTGGCTTTGCTGGACTTCATTGTATTATCTACTCTTAAGCTAGCCGGGTGCTTAGGTGCCTTACTCTGTCAGTTTTGCTTGATCTTAGGATCTCTTAGTATTTGTTTTCTGTTTTTTATTCCCTGCTACACTTTCTGTTAGGAGGTGTCCACCTTTTCACTCAGTCCCTAGATCTTGTAGGGATTCCTCCCTCGCAACTATAGGTCTTCGTTCAGACTAGCTGAGGACTTTAGCGGGTCTGGTCGCAGGATCAGGTCCCCCGTTACATCGTAGGGATCCAGCTCAGTCCTATTGTAGGGACAGAATTCCCACCTTTCCTTAGTGCTTGTAGCAGATCATAACATCTAGCCTCTGTTCCAGCCTGGGTCTTTCCTTGCCTTTCCAGTAAGCGGTATGTTTGCGCCTGTGTACCCACTGTGTTGTGGCACACTTTTGCCAAACTTCTTTTATTAGCTGGCTAATGTATTGTATCTACCACACTCCACTTGCGGATAAATCTTGGGGTATGTTTGAAGGACCTTGTACTGGTTAATTTACCTATATATCTTTTCTGTACCTTATTTATTACCTCACTTTTGATTATAATTGTTGTCTTTGTACAAGTAGTAAAATATTTTATATGCATTTGTATAGCTCCTCTACCTCCAGTTTTTTCATATGTCAATACCCTGCCTAATAGTCCCTTTATTACATTACATGCATAAACAGAACTTTAGAAAAAGTATTTCTGAAGCATGCCTCACTGCATCCTCTGAAATAGACGTACATGTGCCAGGCAGCTTCAGAGTGGTGTACAATCATGAGCAGTGCTCCTCTCTGAAACCGGGAAGCATACACCAAACTTCATAGGATGAATGAAGTGAGGGAAAGAAGCTGCGCGCATGCGCGAGGTAAGTATAGCGCTAGCAATGACGCCGGTGCTTGTAAGTTGTGTTATCACACCCACAGGGGCGTGATAACATCTAAGAGGGCTGACTAGTCTGGGGACACTAACGCCCCATCGACTAGTCAAAGCCAAAATTTATATATCATAAATGGATTTTAGAAATACCTTTTCTAAAGATCTGTTTATGTATGTAAAGTAATAAAGGGACTGTTAGGCAGGGTATTTACACATGCTGACACAGCTGCTGGTGGTTCTGCGGGCATGGGGGACTTGACAGGTTCCGTTTAAGGAAATTCTTAAAATTTTATTTGTGAATTTTAGGGTATTTATACCCATTCAGACAAAAGAGCATATGTAATGTCAGAGGGTGAGATTGGACAAGATCTAGCTTGGCATGAGTACTCTAATTCATCTTCAAGGTGTTTCACAGAGTTGAGCTCTGTGCAGCCACTCAAGTTCTTCCACACAGAACAAGGAGTGCTGAGCTCACACTAACATCTGTACTGCCATAGACCACCAAGAACATTGATATAAACCTTTTCAGTACTGTAGACTACCAGGGTTGCAAGCATTAATCTCTTCACTGTAATAGACCACCAGAGATAGACACCAGCGTATTCTGTTTCACCATGCTAGTTATTCCTGTATATAATATCAGTGTCTAGTGTTGCATTCTGTATTTCATTCTATGAAAACTTACCGATCTTGCACTGTAATAATAATGTGGACATATTTTTGAGTTTGATGTCTAAAAATATTATTTTTTTTAAATGTTTTGAGTTTGATCTGTTTATAGATTGGTAAAATCAGCCCATTTTGAAATAATGAGTTACTGGGTTGGTTTACAATGAATTCAGTGGCAGATTACTGTTGCTCTTGTAGTGAGCCCTCCATCTTAGAATTAGCACTCTGCTCTCACTAGCGTCGACATCTGTTGGATAATGTTGATAATGCAAACAATATGATTATTATCTATTCTGGTTCCATGGTCTACAGAATGTTTGCTGTACAATATATGGTATATAATATATCATATCATGTTTTGCCTCCAATAGAGCTCCCTATACCTCAGTATAAAATAATACTATCATAGGTAAGGGTTTTTGTTTATCCTGAAAACTAAATATGGATAAAATAGCTGTGCCACATCGGGCAGGAGTTGCCTCCTCCGTGCCAAGGATGGCAGTAGTCACATCAAAGGTGAGCTGGTTATTCACAAAAATAATTTACCTGCTAAATTTACTATTCAAGTTGTTAATTTCATCCAGGAAAAAAGATATTAGATGATATGGCCAGTCACAAGGACATCACAAGCTCTGCACACAACTTGGAGGTACCCACAATTTTCTCCAAAGGTCCATCATTGTGTGCCATTCATAAATCACATGGTAATGCACTTGTCTATAAACTGGCACTAACAGTAATAATTAGATGGTAAAGATAAAATAGTGGAATAAATAAACAATCAATAAGTAGATAAAGTACTAAAAATGCACGTCGTCTTCTACAGGGATTTGTCAGTTTTCCATTTGGAATCCCCGGTCTCTGCCGTCATTAAAATTCATCTTTCTTGAGTGCGCAGGGTGCAGATGACTCGATGACCCAACTTTTAAATTCCAGTTGGCATTGTCTCTGTAGTCTATAGCTGTCTGAATGTCACTAGAGGATGCACGAGCAGTAGATGGAGTCATAGCCACTAAACACCGACAAGGGCTGCTGGTACTTCTTGCACGGCTCAGAGGAGTAGCTGGAAAACGTCTGTGCACGAGACATCTTTGTTGTACTGAAACGGTTACCTGGAGTGGGCAGAGTAGAAAACACAGTTTATACAAGATTACACACAGAACATCTGTTTTGTACATTTCATTGTTGATGGCTGACCTACCAGAAATGGAACGCAGCAGCTAATATGGTTTTAAACACAAAGTCCATTATTGTCACAGTTCTAATATAAATCACGTAAATCAATGTCTAATCGAAATCTCTGTAAAAGAGGTCATTACAAAGAAATGGAGTGAGCATTAGTGGATACCAATATGACTAGAGTTGAGCGATACTTTCCGATATCCAAAAGTAT